>CAUYQV010046530.1:0-16861 GCA_963574575.1 Galagoides demidoff
AGCCATTAAAAGAAATGGAGACTTTACATCATTTGTATTAACTGGGATGGAAGTGGAACACATTATTCTTAGTAAAGCATTACAAGAATGGAAAAGCATGAATCCTATGTATTCAATTTTGATATGAGGACAATTAATGATATGCTGGGGGTGGGGGAAGGGGAGAGCAGAGAGAGAGAGAGGAGGAGAGGGGTGAGGGAAAGGAAGAGCAGAGAGAGGGAAGGAGGGAGGGGATGGAGTCTTGGTGTGTGATACACCTTTTGGGGACAAGGCACAATTCTAAGATGTACTATACCTAACAAATGCAATCAGTGTAACCTAGTTTCTTGTACCCTCAATGAAGCCCTAACAATAAAAAAGAAAAAAGAAAAAAAAGAATAAAAATAAAGCAATAAATTTTCCTCTCAGGACTCCTTTTGCAGTATCCTACAGGTTTTGGTAGCTTGTGTCTTCGTTGTTGTTATGCTCAAGGAAGTTAATGATTTCCTCTTTTATTTCTTACTACACCCAACTGTCTTTCAGCATAAGGTTATTTAATTTCCATGTCTTTGTGTGGGGTTGGATGTTTTTTGTTAGAGTTGAGTTCCACCTTTAATGCCTTGTAGTCTGAGAAGAAACAAGGTAAAATTTCCAGGTTTGTTTTGTGTCCTAAGATATGATCAATTTTGGAGAATGTTCCATGGGCCAATGAGAAGAATGTGAGAGAGTGAGACTAACTCCATTTTGTCGCCCAAACCCCATTCCTAGCTATTTACTGCATTCCTTAACCTCTAGCTTACAGGGCCGCACCCTGCAGCTCTGCCATTCCATTCCTAGTAACTCAACTGTAACTACTGATTATGCCTCCTTGGGCAACAGAGCCATAAGTTAAAGTTGATTATACCTCCTCAGGCAACTGAGTCATCTGACCACAGTAAAACAATTAGTTTCTATTACCTTGAAATATTACAGGTATTTTCAGGGTACATCGACCTTAGCCCCCGGTTAAGAAAATCCCCCACCCCTCACCTGTACCCCTAGTGAAATCATCAACCACCAATCATAAATGTAGCCTTACTAGTGAAATCACTAACCACCAATCAAAAGTGTACCCGTACCCAACCCTGCCCCTCTTACTTTCTGTACCCCATAAAAACTTTCTCCACCCTGGGTTCGAGGCTCTACCTCGGTGTGTATGCCAGGAGAGTCCAGGCTCGGGCGTGGCCCGGGCCTGAAGGCTCGTCCTCGGCTTGCATGCCAGGAGAGTCCGGGCTTCCCGGGGCCTGAATAAAACTCACCTCTTGCTTCTTACATTGGAGTGTGTCTCGGACTTGTCTGCTGCGGCCATTTGGGGGTATTTTTCAGGCATAACAGTCCCAGGCACAGTGCTGGGCTCTTCAGATCACCACCTCCGGTGTCTCTTCATCTTGCTCACTCTGCTCTCCTTGACAGCTCCTACCCCAGGGCCTTTGCACTGGCCACGCCTCAGTCTGTGCTCTCTCCTTGGATATCTGCTTAGTTTGTCCCCTCAGTTCTTTCCAGTCTATGTTCCCATTTCACTTTCTCCATGAGGTTTCCCTCAACCATGCTTTTAAAATCATAACCTTCTTATTTTATCCCATCCCAAGGTCCTCACCCTTTTTTTTTGCAGTTTTTGGCTGGGGCTGGGTTTGAACCTGCCACCTCTGGCATATGGGGCTGGTGCCCTACTCCCTTGAGCCACAGGAGCCGCCCGCTCACCCTTTTTATCTTGTTTTGCTTCTTCACAGCTTCATCACCTTCCAACAGATCATGAAATTTATTTATGTTTATCATTGATCCCCTTTCTCCCTGTGGCAGACAGAATCCCAGCCCCTTAAAAGATGCCCACATTCTAACCCCCATGGCCTTAGGTAGCAAAAGAGATTTAATTAACTCAGAGATTTTGAGATGGGGAGATGATCCTGGATTGACCAGGTGGGACCAATGTCAACACAAGGGTCCTTACAAGAGAGAGACAGAGTGGACAGGATCAGAGAAGCCAATGCGATGATGAAAGCGGAGAGAGGGAGGGGAGGGGGAGGTCGATTTGAAGATGCCATGCTGTTTTGGAGACAGAAGAAGGGACCAAGGAATGCAGACAGCCTCTAGAAGTTGGAAAAGGCAAGGGAATGCTCTCCCCTAGAGCCTCAGAGGGAACACAGCCCTAACCTTGAGTCTAGCCCGGTGAGACCCAAGTTGGATTTCTAACCTAGTAAAATAATACATGGGTGTTGTTTTAAGCTGCTAAGTTTGTGGTCATTTGTTACACTGGAAAGAGGAAGCTCATGCCCTCCCCAGTGGAATACAGGCTCTACTAGGCAAAGCCTATATGTCTCTTATTGCCTGAGTCCCTTCCACAGGGCCTCGCTGTATCAGCACCCCAAGTACTGGCCCAACACACAGAATAAATTTAATCATCACGACCTTGAAAGGACTGTTCTCCAGACAAAGGGATGGCTGATCACAAAATGTAGGTGAATCTTCCAAAGTCCCAGCTAAGGACTGAACTTGGAAGTGCTGTCCTCAGTACCCTGCACAGGGCTTGGTACACACGAAGCCCTCAGTGTTCTTTGATTGAGATAATTCCACAGTGGCGTTCAGACCACAGGGACCCAGGGTGCGGAGCTGGGACCTGGCACTTAATTTTCTGCGAATGTTGATTTACAGAATGACCCTCTCAAGTCTTCCAGACAAGAGGGGCTGTGCTCCCTGAGTACTAGGGGTTCCTTGCAGAAGGCAGAAACGCTCCAAGAGGAGAAATAAACACAGAACAAATCTGCCTGGGAAACCAGGCACTTCCCTTTGATCAGCTCCGAGCAGGCTCTCCGCCCGACAGCCAGGCTGAACGTCCCCACTGGGGCCGGAGGCTGCTGGCCAGGGCCTGGGTCCTGTCACAGTGTCAGGACCAGCACCCCTCCCTAGGCTCCTGCCAGGCCTCAGAACTATGTGTTCCAAGGAGCAGAGGCCCTTCCAGTTGCTGGGCTCTGCCACTCTGACTGGACTCCAGCTTAGTGGGCTGTCCTCTTGGGGACAGCAGCCCATTAGTGTGACTTCCCACAGATTTGTGGGAGAGGTTTCCTCTGGGAAGGACTTGGAGCTGGCAAGCCCACTCATCCCTGCTCCAAGGGGCCTGCTGCGAGGCCTGCCTGCTGGGGGCTGAGAGCTGCTGCCTGCTAAAGGCTTCTCCCTCTCAGAAAAGGGAGGAGAATGATGTCTTTAAAAACACAGAGGGCTCAAGTGCTTAGATGCCTCACTGCCTCAATCTAAGGAGGCGGGGGACGTGGCTTATAGGTACAGAGCCTGGGAAGATATCCTCCTTCTCTACCTCCATTAATTTCCCCACTCTTATCACTTGACTTCACATTCCTTCCCCTAGAGGGGCAGGACTTTTTCCATGGTGATTATATTGGCCAAAGGAACAGGTGGCATTAATTCATACTTCATACTGAAGTATGAATGACTTCCAACAGAGAGAAACATCCTGGCATAAGAAGGCACAGCAGAGCACACTCATTCATTCAAAGGCGTGAGTGTCTATCATGCATCATGCCTGGAGATACCAGGGAGAGTAAAACCAGACCCAGCCCCCACCCTGCCCCACTGGGGCTCATCCCCAAGTCGAGGAGGCAGACATTGATCAAACAGTGTTTTTAATAAACACTCATATGGCACTTTTTGTTGTCATGCCTGGTTTTGAGGGCTTAAAAAAGAATCACTCATATAATCTTTCACAACTCTACTAGGTGAGTGCTAGCTAGCATCACCCCCATTTTACAGACAGGGAAACTGAGTCTCAGATGAACAATTGAGTGGCTTAAAAATAATTCACTCTTTTCATCTCTCAAAACCCTGTTAGGTACGTGCTGTCCTATCCTTTCCTTTCACAGAGAAGGAATGAGAGTCAGACAGGTTAAGAATTTGCCAACTGTACATAACTGATTAGTAGCTGAGATTTGAACCCCAACATTGGGCTCCAGAGGCTGTGCTCGAACCATTACACTATGTGTTTAAAGAGGGATCAAGGTGCAACAGGAGCATATAGTAGGGGCGTTGACCCCATCAGAGCCGCCAGCAGAGGTTTTCCTGGGGCAGGGATCAGAGAATCCAGAAGCAGATGGGGAGTAACAGGCTTCAGAGCCCAGCAGACAAGGGATCAAGTCCAGGCCTGTGGGGCCGGCCTAGTAGGAAGCAGGTGGGCAGACCCAGGCATGGGCCTCACAGGGGCATGGGCACCACCATCCACTCAGAGCCACAGGATCACACCGGCCTCAAAACCTCTGCCATTGTGGGCCTCTCCCTCTATTAAAAAATGCATCGACAATAATCTCTCATGAGTGCATTGACTAAAAAAAAGGATGGTCACAATACAAGCTGGATTCTATTCTTTTTTCTTCTGATTTTAAGAGAAATTAAAACGCCCTCCTGGGCCCCTTCCAGTATGTGGGCCCTGGGCCCCATGCCTGCTGCAGCCATCCCTGGAACCGGCCTAGGTCTTCATACGGAGCTGTGACCCCAGGTGAGCCTTTGCCTCCTCCCGGGGGGGAGAGGGCTTAGCATGGGGGAGGCGACTGATTCACAGTGGTCCCCTCCTCCTCCTTCGTCCTCCTCAAAGAGCAGGGAGGGTGGAAGTGGAAAGGGCCCCCAGAGTTGCACAATTGGCCTGCTACAGCCCTTGATTGGAAACAGATGTGCCAGGGCTGCCTTATTCTTGGAGAGCCAGACCTTGCCCTCAGTTCGCCCCGCTGCCCTGTTCTGACCTTCACAGCCCATCCTCTCCTACTTAGCAGGAGGGTTGACAGCCCCCCCACCAGGGGACTCCCAGCTGCACCCTCAGCCTGCTCTCCTTCCTCTTCTGCCCCCCAAGGTGACCTGTCCAGTGCCAGACCACCCCAAAACTGATCCCTGGGCTCCAGCCAGTGTGGCCGCCCATGCTTCCTCTGCCATCTGGGATCGCTTCAGGGGAAAGCATCCTCTTTCAAGCAATGGGAGGCCACGAAGCCAAGTGTTCCCACATCCAGAAGTCAGGCCAACCTTGCTGGTGTCCCCCAGGCCAGTTGCAGGGCCCAGGCTTTTTCTGGGCTTCTCTGGATTTTAAGCTCAGGGCCTGGGCTACCCCCAAAGTAGGATGTGTGATACAGTCATTTCTCTCCCCTAAAAAAAGAAAATCGGACTGTAAAGCCCCCCACCCCCAAGCTGGAAACCTTCGTAAAGTATCACAAGAATGGAGAAGTAAGAATCCAACGTACCAACTCGGCGGCCGTAGCTCAGTGAATAGGACGCCGGCCACATACACTGAAGCTGGAGGGTTCGAACCTGGCCTGGGCCTGCTAAACAACAATGACAACTGCAACAAAATAATAGCCAGGTGTTGTGGTGGGCGCCTGTAGTTCCAGCTACTTGGGAGGCTGAGGCAAGAGAATGGCTTAAGCCCAAAAGTTTGAGGTTGCTGTGAGCTGTGATGCCACAGCACTCTACCAAGGGTGACAAAATGAGACTCTGTCGCAAAAAAAAAAAAAAAAAAAAAAAATCCAAGGTACTCAGTTCTAATATGAAGTCAGTAGCTGGGCTAATACATACCCACCTAAGAGGAAAACTCAAATAAATTTGCAAGGCCTTGCAAACCCAGCCACCTTGACCTGCTGTGCCAGCAGCAGCAGGGCAGAGGGATTTGATCACCACTCATGCCCAGGCTCACCCAGGCCAAATGAGTCTGAACCTGACTCAGTGAACTCAGGACTCTCAGTTCCTAAGTCCCCCACGTGTACACCCACCACGTGTCCTTTGCCACACGGCCTTCTCATACACTGTTCCCTCTCTCTGGGACACCCTCTGTTTTCTTTGCTGGATAAACTTGTTCTGGCCTCCTCATGTCTCAACTCTCAGCAAAGTGGTTGGTCCCTTCCTCCTGGAAACATCACTCCCTGATCTCTGGGCCAGCTCAGCAACCTGAGGAAGGCTTTCCCAGCCCCATGTTCCTCCCGCTCATGGGACCACGCAACCCTCACAGGGAAGCCACATTTCTTTTTGACAAAGTCTGACTCTCCCAACAGAGGGTAAGCTCCCTAAGGGCAAGGACTGTGCTTTTCTTTTGTTTGTTTCCTTTCCTTTTTTTTTTGTATTGTTTCAGGTTAATTGAGGGTAGAGGAGTTAGGTCCCATTGTTTGTATTTGTTAAGTAAAGCCCTCCTATAATTGTGTCCCACCCCCAGGATGTGTGTCATACACCCTAACATTCGTAGCAACTCAACCCTCATCCTCCTCTCCCTCCCTGCTCCCTCATTCTCCGGCCTCCCACCTCGCATTGATTTGGGTTTTCCTGTCTGTGGGTGTGTGTCAGACCTTCTACTGGTTTCACGTTATAACTAAGTCCACTGGATTCTTGCTTCCCCATTCTTGTGATACTTTACTAAGAAGAATGCATTTCAGCTCCATCCAGGTTAATACAAAAGATGTAAAGTCGCCACCTTTTTAGTGGCTGAATAGTATTCCATGGAGTTCACATACCACAGCTTGTTAATCCATTCCTGGACAGGTAAGAATTTACGTTTTTTTTTTTTTTCGTGCTCATCTGCTGTGCACCCGGCACATAGTGGAAACTCAGGGAACACTCACAGATAAAGGGGTGCTCTCACCCATTCCCACCCAGCACCCCTTTCCTGAGGACTTTGCTGGGCCTTCTGCATAGCAGCCAGAGATCTGAGAGTCACCTACCACCTCACTCACCTGCCTGGACTGACCCCAGAGCCTGCCCCTGAGACCTCATTCATCCCACAGCCATTCCCTTTGCTGGACAATGTCCTAGGAGTCGGGGGACACATGATAAAGGAGGCGTCATGCCCTTCTTGGTGGACAGCTGTACTGCAGGGCTCCCCCCAATGCCTGCAAATACTGTTGACACTGGGGGCCAGATCATCTCCTGTGGTGGGGCAGTCCTTTCTACTGGAGGATGTTTAGCCACACCCGTGATTTCCACCCACCAGATGCCACCTTCCCCTGCCAGTCATGACGACCAAAAATGTCTCCAGACTTTGCCAAATGTCCCCTGGTTTGGGGACAATATCATCATCCGCTTGAGAACTCCTGCCTTACAGTCACAGACCTGAAGGTTCTCAACCTTGCTAATGCCGTGGCCCTTTAATACAGTTCCTGTGGGTTGCGACCCACAGGTTGAGAACCGCTGTTCTAGAAGCAAGCAGAGCCGGTTTGCTGGCTTAGTTATTGTTGAAATATCCACACGTCTTATGCACTTTGCTGTATACATGCAGCACACACACACAGAGCTAGCAGGCAGGCACCCTGAGCTCTGGGCTCCTACACCTGGCTCAGATTCCACTCCCACTTCACCAGCGGCTGCAGTGAAGCCCTTGGTCTGCCCAGGGCAAGACCACAGCAGCCCCTTGTAAGCCAAGCTCCGCAGTGGGTCCCTCGGCTCAAAGAGATCACTCAACAAATCAGACTTACCATCCGCTTCACCAACATTATTCCAGACACCCAGTTCTGAACACATCACAGTTACAGAGACTGGCCAAGCAGGGCGGGGGTGGTGGTGCGTGGATACGCTTGGGCAGAGGGGGCTAGAAGTCTCTTGCACTGTCGCTTCTGTCAGTTTGAATTTATGAAAACAAAAAGGACAGAACATGGAAGCAGCTCTATGACTCAACAACAAGGAGACAAATGACTCTATTTTTAAAATGAGCAAAGGTCTTGAATGGATGCAAGTGGACAAGGGGTTCTCGCTGGGCATCGGGGAGGCACAAGTAGGAGATACCACCTCACACCATTAGGTTGACGGCTGTCAAAAAATAAAACCCAGAAAATAACCAGTGTTGGCCAAGGTGTGGAGACTCTGAAGCCTGCACCTTGCTGGTGGGAATGCAGAGGGGTGTGACCACTGTGGAAATCAGTCTGGTGAGTCCTCAAAAAGTTAACCATAAAATCACAAGGTGACTCAGAATTCCACTCCTGGAGATAGACCCAGGGGAACCGAAAACAGGTGCCCAAGCAAAAGGTTTTACATGAACCTTCATAGCTGGGTGATTTGTAACAGACGGAGGTGGGAACCACCCAAAGGGCCATCCACGGATGACCGAGGAAGCAAAAGGCCGAGGAGCCACGTGATGGGATCTTGTTTGGCAATAAAGAGGAATGAAGTGTTGATGCACTCAAGTTCAACATGAATGAACTTCAGAAAAAGGCTGCATGAAAGAAGCCAGGCGCAGGAAATGTCCAGGCAAGGCAAAGGACAAGGAGGGGACTGCTGGTTTTCTGGGCCTGAAGGAGTGAGGGAAGCCGGGAGGCGGGGGTGACTGCTAATGCTACTGGGTTTCCTCTGGGGGTGATGAAAATGCTTTGGCACTGGACAGAGGTGATGGTTGTGCAACACTGTGAATGTACGGAACGCCACTGAATTGTACGCTTTAACATGGTTAGCTTTTTATGAGTATGATTTCAGTGAAAATAAAGCAGAGAAAAATGAAAAGGCCAGCAGGAATGTGGTCTCCACACCCCACGGCCCACACCAGGGCAGGGAGGCCCAGCACCCAGCCCCCTGCATGTAGCTTGCTGCTGGCCAGTCACTCACCCACTCCTGCCTTGGGGGGCCCTGGTGGGGCTGAAGATCCCCTCCACACGGCCAAAGTAAGAGGATCCAGGGAGGTTTGGGGGTTGAGGTCATACAACTGGAGCCAGGCAAAACCACCTAAAAGGCATGGTTTGCCAAGGATGTCATTTAAAAAAAAAAACAACTCTGACTCCAGCAAAGCTGGACAGACGTCAGAACATTCTCCCCACGGATACATCGCCTGGGAGGTGAGCTTAGATTTCACAATCCCTTCGCAGAGGGCACTCAACTTTCCAGGAAAGAAGCTGTTTCCCACGCCCCTACAAACCAGCTCACGCCTGTAATCCCAGGACTGTGGAAGGCGGAGGCGGGTGGATCCCTTGAGCACAGGAGTTCGAGACCAGCCTGGGCAAGAGCGAGACCCCCGTCTCTACTAAAAAATAGAAAAACTAGCCGGACATTGTGGTGGGTGCCTGTCGTCCCAACTACTCGGGAGCCTGGGGCAGGAAGATCACTTGAAGCCACGAGTTTGAGGTTGCTGTGAGCTATGATGACGCCATGGCATTCTAGCCAGGGTGGCAGAGAGGCTCTGTCTCAAAAACAAAACAAAACAAAACACAAAGCAGCCCAATAGGGTGCTCTGCGATGCCCCACAGAAGGCCCCGGTGGTGAGAGGCACAGCCCTGGATGAGAGGCGCTGCCCTGGAGGGACCCCCCTGGTCAGGCACAAAAACAGACAAATTATGCTGAATGCAGTGAGGACACAAAAGTCGGAGAAAGTGACTAGTAAGAGACAACATGAAGGAGGGGAAGCCCCTTTAGGGCGGGTGGTGGGGGAGGAATCCAGGGGGACACTTCTAAATTCACAGAAGTGAAGCCCAACCAGTCCAGGGAAGGCTGTAGTGGAAAGAATTTTCTTGGAGGGTACGCTTGCCTATAGCCCTAATCCCGGCTGCGTTGTAAACTTGTAGGGGTCTTCAGAGGTAGGAAGAAGGATCTTCCCGCACTCAGAGCTCAGAGGAGGAATCAGAGGAAAGTGCAGAAACTACCCAGAGGGCACCCATGCCCCAGTGGCCCTAACCACCCATGATTGGCCCAAGCCAACCATGTATTCCCCCCCCACCCCCGTCCTAATGGTGATTGGCTCAAAAATAGATCTGTCATTTGATTTGGACCAGTGAGGTGTGAGGGGAAATCAGGTGAGGGGCTCCTGGGAAAGAGGTCCTGGCACCCGAAAGATGCTGGAAAATGACGTTCCATTGCGTGCCTGGACATCACACAAGTCAGGATGTGATGCCAGGATCTGCAGCAGCCACCTGTGACTGTGAGTGCCTCCAGTCCAGAGGGTGAGGTCAACACTGAAATGACAGTGTTGGGGTGGGAGGCTGAGTCCTCAGTGGCATTGTTGAGCTGTTGAATTTAGTCAGTCCAAGAGCTGTTCCTCCTTCTTGTTACTTGGGATAACCCTATCTTCCTTAGGATTAAGCCAGTTGAATGGGCTTTTGTTACAGACCCCTTGTACGTGCTGGTTGATACGCACTAGGTGTTCCCGTCTGGCCCTGCTGAAGAGCAGCTTTGCAGAGGATGAAAGGGAAGAGAGAGTAGGGTGACTCCTATTTTGTGAACACCTACTGTCTACGTGCTGGGTGTGTATGTAGCTCTGTCCTTAATCCTCTGATCAGGTCTTTGAGGTGGCTGCTACTATCTTATCTCGACCTACAATAGAGGGAACTGAGCCTAACAGATGAAGACATTGCCTGATTCCACGCTGGGATTTGAACCTGGGTCTGCTTTTGCACTTAGCCAGCCTACTTACCTGAGAATTGTGATGAAGCTGCCCTGGCAGGGGAGGGAAGCCTCAACTTGGGCAGAACCATCTTTGTCTGTAAACGTCTCTCGTTGCCTAAAAGCCGAGTATCTCACTGACCTGCCTACCATCTGCAGCCCTCTAGAGCCAGGAGCTGACCCAAGTGAGGTGGGAGCTTGAGTGAGTTCTACTCAACCGGGGGTCGCCATTGTCACAACCCACATGAGGACTCCACTTGGAAGCCTTCCTTATTCCCTGGAGGTCCACACTGGCTTGGAAGTGGACCCCCTGAGTTTTCCATTGGCCTTCCTAGCAGGGACCTTGGAGACCATGTTAGTTGGGCAGAAGTTTGAAAAAAGAAAAGAGGAAGAAAGAGTCCTTGATCCTGATTATGGAGGGCTGGTGCAAATAAATCTATTGCTTGGCAAAAACAAACTGTCCCATAATAAATCACAGGGTGACGGGCGCATAAATTTAGACCCGACACAGCAGCCGCTGCCTGGCCCCAGCCCTCGGGGGCTGATAGGAACGGGGACAGCCCTGCTCAGGCCCTCACCTCTGCCTCCTCAGTTCCTCAGGACTCAGCCTCCTGCTGCCTCTCTAATGTTTATTTGTTTATTCATTTTTCTTATGACAAAGGCATAGATTTTGTACCAGTCAGTGTGAAAACTGAGACAACTCTGGGTATTTAAAACAAAGGAGATTAATGCAGAGAATTGGCTAAACAGAAGGGATGGAAAGGCTGGAAAGCCACGTAAGGAATGGCTCTGACAGCCATACTGTGAGTGCTTCCTGAAGTCACCTCCCTGCTCCAGTTGGCTTCCCAGTTGGAGGCGGGGAAAGCTCATCTCTGGGAAGGGGCTGAGGGCAGGAGATCAGGAGGTGGGCACTAACACCTCCTCCCAAGGAAGCCTCCCCCTCTTTAGTGCCCAAAGGTCCCTGCCATCTTCCACAGCCTGAAGTGAGTGTTGGTCCCATGAAGCTTTTCCTTAGGACTGTCCCCTTGCCCCGCATGGATCCTGCCTTGCTGAGACTCCCAGAGAAGAAGAAATACATTTATCATAGTGTTATACAAATATTGGGTGCTAGGAACGAATTCCCTGGGAAGCAATATTTCTTTGCAAAAAAAATAAATAAATAAACCACCGCGCTGACCAGACCACCACACTCTCCCTTATGGAACCACTTCAAACCTCCACTCTCTCCCCTCGGGCTCAGGCAGGAACATCTCTGCTTAATGGGGTTTACTGCAAGTCTGGGAAAAATGGTCCAGAACAGAACAGGGTGAGTTGACGGAGTTAACAGAGAGAAAAAGAGAAGAAAAGGGAAGGGAGATAGGAAGAGAGGGAGGGAGAGGGAAGGAAGGAAAGAGAAGAAGAGAGTGAGGGAGACAGGGAGAAAGGGAGGGAGGAAGGAAGGAAGGAAAGAAGGGAAGGAGGGAGGGAGGGACGGATTTGCTAGGTGACAAAGAAAGTGCCCCCCCCCCACACTGGAATCCACAGCTGCACCAAGAAGCAGCTGCACCTGACGCGACTGGCTCATGACGCCCCCTGCTGGAAGCAGCCAGGTGCTACCGAGGAGAGAAGGCAGGGACTTAACCTAGCCCAGCGACATTGTTTAGGTGCCAGATATTTAATTCCCACTTTTTTAAAATTAAATTTGCCACTATATGAAGAGAGCTGTTGTGACTCTCACTTGATTTGCTGAGTGAAAATGTCAGAGGACTGGTGTGGTGCCTGTGGCTCAGCTGGTGGGGCGCTGGCCCCATATACTGAGGGTGGTGGGTTCAAACCCAAACCGGACTAAATAGCAACAAAAAAATAGCCAGGTGTTGTGGCGGCGCCTGTAGTCCCAGCTACCTGGGAGGCTGAGGCAAAAGAATCGCCTAAACCCAGGAGTTGGAGGTTGCTGTGAGCTGTGATGTCCTAGCACTCTATGGAGGACAATAAAGTAAGACTCTGTCTCTAAAAAAAAAAAAAAAGAAAGAAAGAAAAGAAAAGAAAGAAAAAAAGGACAGAGGACTAGGGGAAAAGATGCACACTCAAGGACGTCCATCAGCGTGGTGTCCGAAATTGTAGAGCATGGGGCAGGGACAGCCATCCAAGTCTAAGAACTGGTTCTGTGAATTACATGCATTTGAATACTGGAATTCTATGCCCCCATTGAAATTGGGTCACATTCTGAAGTATGGGGGTCAGGACATCTTGGGGGACATAATTCAACCCAAGGAACTTAAGGGCCAAGTACTGTGTCCCACCAGCCACATCCCCGGAGGCTGAGGGCCTCGTCCTTCAGTCCTGCAGGCCCATCTGGGTATCGGAGCATCTGCCACGGAAAACGAGGCTAAGGGGGATTAAATCGCTTTGCTGGGGACACAGAGCCAGCAAAAAATTAAGCCAGGGCTTGACCCTGTGCTCAGGCATGTGGGGCTTGATCCCATAGTCAAAGGGAAATTCTTGAAGGAGTTTAAGCCGGAAAGTGATCAAATTTATCTTCCAGAAAAGTAATCCCAATAAAGCTGTGAAAAAAGGACAGGCCATCACAAGGCAGGAGGCAGGACTGGCTGGGAGGGAGGTCACCACTGCAGTGATCTGATCCTGGGACAGGACCCAGACTGTGGTAGGCAGAATAACAGCCACCCCAGGAGCTGTCTGGCTACTGAGGTTACCTTACATGGCTGAAGATCACTGCAGGTATGTTTAGTCAAAGGTCTTCAGATGGGCAGAGTAGCCTGCATGGTCCAGGTGGGCTCAATGTAATAATCACAGGGTCCTTGTAAGATAGGGAGGGGCAGGTGGGTCAGAGGCAGAACGAGATGGATGATGGAAGCAGAGGTTAGAGCCAGAGAGAGAGACTTGAAGACCCTATGCTGCTGGCTTTGAAAATGAGAAAGGGGCCACGAGCCTAAGAATGCAGGCGGCCTCTAGAAGCTAGAAAAAGAAATTTCCTGAAACACAGCCCAGCCAACATCTTCATTTGGGGCCAGCAGACCCATTTCAGATTTGTGAACCCCAGAACTGTAAGATGGTGAGTTTGCGGTCATTCGTGAAAGCAGCCACCAGGAAGTAATACATGACGGGACGAGGAAGGCGGGAGTGGGGAGCAGGGGGGCTCAGAGACGTTCAGACCAGAGCACGTCCCCCTTCTCAGTGCGTCCATTCCACATGGGTCTCACCTTGACACAGAAGGCTGAAGACTTGGCTCCATCCTCCTCTGACTCATACCCCACCAGCCTTCTTGCCCGTACGCAGCCTTTTCACTTGGTGTAAGAAGTGAGTGTTCCACCTCGCCCCGTAGAACGCTCTCTGTTAAAGGGGTCTTGCTGCTACACACCTTCCTGTAGAGATTGTGTTGCTGAGTGACAGAAGCCAACTGGCTATTTGTACCTCTAATCCACTGCCACCCCTCTTGTCACCGACCACGCTCTCTCACTCCGTGTCATCCTCTTTTATCAAAAGCCATTTACGCTGGTAGATATTAACACCTAAAAAAATCATTTAATTAGCAATGACAGTTTCTTACTCCACAACTCACACGGCTAAGCGTAAGTTCAAGTCCAATAACGTTCCTTCAAAGCCTAAGATAGTTACTCTTGGATACAAGTGTGTTCTATGACCCCACACTAGTTATAAAATCAGTTATCATCATAACTCTGTGCTTTCTCTTGAAACTGTTTTTGAATCACACATTAGTTCTGTTGTTTTAACTTCTGGTTATCTGGTTTTATTAAGGGGTCAAGTTTATGTTAAAAGTGAAAAATAAACACGTAATTCTATTTACAACTTATGTGAAAAGTAACACAGTTAAAAAGACTTCAATTCTATTAAAGCCAAGCTTCTAAGAAAAATAAAAATGAAAGCAAAAACATTCACTTGGAAAGTTTCTGGAACCTGCCACGATGTCAGGAATTGAGTTGGTGATGTCCTTCTGCCGAAGGTTATGAGTTGAAAACATGTCATTCTGGTTATGTTTTGAAATGATTTCAGGGTCCATTAACCACTTTGTGGAGGCCTGAATTCTCCCAGGGCACCATTTTTGCCAAGGGGACCAATGGGCTGAGAAGGGAAATAGGAGGCCAGAGGGTGAAATGTCCCATAAAACCCAGGTTTCATGACCACTGAGAAGATTAAGATTCTGTGCTCCTCATTGTTCATTTCCAGCAGTCTCAGGGGACGCCTTTTAATACCCAGGTGAAAGCTGATGATTTGGAAAGTGATAATACACAACTTTGTTCCAAATGGTCTAGAAAGAAAGCCCAGCCTGGTCCCAATGTCTTGGCTTTTTGTTGTTGTTGCTAAATTCTCATTTGAGGCATCTGAAGAGGACTTAGCGTATTTATAGTAGTGGCAGGGGACAAAAGATAAAACGGCTTTTTGAGGGAAGGAATTTTTCCAGCTGAGCTGGGGGATCAATTAAATCCTCAGCTGAAACATCAAATCATTAGCGCCTCCATAATCCAGGGGTGGCTTAAACCCCACTTGCCATGCTGGGAGTGCAGCGGTCACCCTTCAACCTGCTATCCTTGCAACAATAGTAATGACAGTGAATGTTTATTGATTGCTTGCTGCAAACCCAGGAAACACCCTGCAGCCCCCTCCCCACTAGGGCACTAGGAGGAGGCACTACTGGGCCAGAGAATGGGGCTTCCTGCCTGAGGTCACACACTCAGGGTTCTGTGTGGGTCTGTCCCATCACCCAGGGTTTAGCCACAATTGCAAATTCTATACCATTAAGTGATAGTTACCATCTCGCCCTCGAAAATTTCATCAGCCCCAGGTGTTTAATAAGATCCAGCCAGGAAGACAATTGGGCTTGATGACATTGAACTCAAATGGAAATCTGGTTCTCCACATACATAAAGATGGGGTTTAGACTTGAGGAACCCATTACATCGCCTCATTATCGTGCCGCTGATTCCATAACTAATAGCCCGTGTCCTGCCCAAAGCAATAGTGAGTCTTCCATGTAATTTCTGATAGCTTAAACGTCCCCGTTGACATCATGGGACTTATTTTTCTTTCTAAATACATTTGCAAATCGTTGTTTCTCAGCCTCAAGTCGATACATCACGAATGGGAAAAGCCAGAGTCGCAGACAGCCTCACTGAATAATTTTTTTAAAGTTAGTTTTTATTTTATTTATTTATTTATTTAAGACAGAGTCCCACTACTATGTTGCCCTGGGTAGAGTGCCGTGTCGTCACAGCCCATAGCAACCTCAAACTCCTGGGCCCAATTGACTTTCCTGCCTCAACCTCCCAAGTAGCTGGGATTACAGGCTCCTACAACGCCCAGCCATTTCTTGGTTGCAGTTGTCATTATTGTTTGGAGGCCCGGGACTGGACTTGAACACGCCAGCTTTGGTGTATGTGGCTGGAGCCCTAGCTGCTGAGCTACCGGTGCTAAGCCCATTTTATTTTTATTTTTTTATTTTTTTGAGACAGAGTCTCCATCTGTCACCCTGGGTAGAGTGCTGTGTCATCATACCTCACAGCAGCCTCAAACTCTTGGACTCACGTGCTCCTCCTGCCTCAGCCTCCCAAGTAGCTGGGACTACAGGTGCCTACTGCAACGCCTGGCTAGTTTTTCTATTTTTGGTAGAGACAGGGTCTCGCTCTTGTTCAGGTTGGTCTCAAACTCCTGAGCTCAAGCAATCTACCTGCCTCAGTCTCCCAGAGTGCCAGAATTACAAGCATGAGCCACCACCATGCCCGGCCACTGAATGCTTTCTACAGGAACGAAGACATCACCCTATCAAACAGGTCCCAGAGGAACATTGGACTCGAAAGTCATAGAGACTTGAGTTCAAATTCCTGCTGTCATATTTCGGAGCTGTGTGATCCTGAGTTGGGCCTTTAACCTCTCTGCGCCTTGGCATCATTGCCTGTGAGGCTGGACGTACCCGTATCAGAGATCCATCAAACCAAGAAAGATTGACGCACGCCGTGCACATCTGCAGATTACAAAGCACCATGCAGATGTTGGCTGAGACTCATCTTTTGCCAGGCACGGAAATCCTGCTGCCAAGATTTGACAGTTTGGATCTCTAGGCTTTTAATCTAGGTTAGTCTGTCTCAAGTTCAAACACATTGCCTTAAATAATTAATTTCTCTTCATACTTTTATCTTCAAAGCCCTCAATACCTGTAGTCTCAGGGAGGTGGTGCAATTGGAGGCAATTAAGATCCCCTTGGAGCTAAACAGCAGCTGGTGGTTATGAGCTCACATAACCACAAGAGTGGAAGGTATCAAACTGATGGCTGCCTCTCTGGAGAGACGTTCCATGTGACACCTCTGGGCGCTGGGTCCTAGAGTTAACTACAGAAGTGTGGCTCCCCTGTATGCTAGGCTGTTGGAGCTGGAACTCTGAACTCGTGTGGGCCAAGTCTGGAAGGAGCTGGGCACGGGGCTGAGAGGTCCTTCCATGGCTAGGGCAGCCGGGGCTTTGGCCGAGAGGTCCACGTGCACACCCACCACCTCGGCTCCTATCTCCAACA
>CAUYQV010046531.1:0-30177 GCA_963574575.1 Galagoides demidoff
CAGGCACCTACCATAATGCTCAGCTAGAGATGGGGTCTGGTTCTTTCTCAGGCTAGTCTTGAACTCATGAGCTCAAGCAGTCCACCCATCTTGGCCTCTTAAGAGTGCTAGGTTTAGGCTCGGCGCCTGTGGCTCAATCGGCTAAGGTGCCAGCCACGTACACCTAAGGTGGCGGGTTCGAATCCCCAGCCCGGGCCCGCTAAACAACAATGATGGCTGCAACCAAAAAATGGCCGGGCGTTGTGGTGGGCACCTGTGGTCCCAGCTACTTGGGAGGCGGAGGCAGGAGACTCGCTTGAGCCCAGGAGTTGGAGGTTGCTATGAGCTGTGATGCCATGGCACACTACCCAGGGGGATAGCTTGAGGCTCTGTCTCAAAAAAAAAAAAAAATTATAAATCTTATTATGCAAGTCTTCTTAAAAATGTTTCCTCTCAATTCAGAGAGGTTAAGTCATATGCAATATGTAGTTCACCCCCAAATTCCATGTGTTGAAATCCTAACCTAAAGTCATGGTATTAGAAGGTAGAGAGACTTTGGGAGGGAATTCAGTCATGAGAGTAGACTAGTGCCCTTATAAATCCCTTATAAAAGGGATTCCCAGAGAACTCTCTCTGTTTTCCTACAATTAAAAGTCAGTTATTTGCAACCCAGAAGAGGATCATCACCAGAACTTGACCATGCAGGCAACCTGGTTTCAGACTTCCAGGCTCCAATACTGTTAGAAATAATTTTCTGTTGTTTGTGAGGTGTCCAGTCTATGGTACCTTGTTATAACAGCCAAACCTAGCTGATATACCTCTAGCACATATGAATATGAATCAGCAATTAATTTCTGAAATGTATTATGGCACATAAGGTAGTTGCTACAAAATTATAAGATGATCATCAGCAATTGTGTCTGTCCATTCTGGCTTCTCTAACAAAATACCATCAATCGGCAGCTCGTAAAGGACAGAAATTTATTTCTCACAATTTTGAAGGTGTGGAAGTCCGAGATCAATCCTTCCTTTCCCTTCCCTTCCCTTTGCTTCTTCTTCTTCTTCTTTTTTTTTGACAGAGTCCCACTCTATGCCCAAGCCAGAGTGCCATAGTGTTATAACCTCAAACTCCTGGGCTCAAGGGATTCTCCTGCCTCAGCCTCCTGAATAGCTGGGACTTCAGGTACTCACCACAATGCCTGGCTAATTTTTTCTATTTTTAGTAGAGACTGTGTCTTGCTCCTGCTCAGGCTGGTTTTGAACACCTGAGGTCAAGCAATCCTCCCACCTTGGCCTCCCAGAGTTGCTAGGTGTGAGCCACCAGCCCAGCTACATTCTGTGTTTTGTGAGGGCCTATGTTCTGGGTCATAGATGGTGTCTTCCTGCTGCATCCCCACATTACAGAAAGAGGCAAGGCCACTCCCTGGGCCTCTGTTATTAATATAAGGGTACTCATTCTATTCATGACTGTTCCACCCTCATGATCTATTCATTTCTCAAAAGCCCACATCTCCCAATACCATCACAATAGTGATTAGACTTAACCTATGAATTTGTGAGGGACACACACCTTCTGATGATAGTAACAATTTTCTAATCAGCCCTTCCTAAATTGTATTTAGATTGACAAAATTCAACATCTTGATACGTGCAGACTCATATATCCCCTCATCTTATTTGGGAGTAGAAGGCTTACTGACTTTTAAGATGAAATTTAATCTTATCATTCATATTAACTGCTAAAGGTACTACTATGTAAAGATCCAAGAAGCAGTGTTACAGAAAAATAAAAATTAATTAAAAAATTAATCTGAAACCAGTTCTGTTCTCATTTGCCATTTTGGCTTGCCAGTAATAATTTCACAGTTTTTCCTCTGATAGTGGAACTTGGATTGCCACTGGGGAAACAACTTCCCCCACTCTTTCCATCCACATGGTCATGGTCATGGAACTGGCCTCAGTCTCTCTGCATATTCCTTCCCATTACCTCAGTGATTGGTTCAGAGGTGAATGAAACTAGCCAGTGAGTCAGTTTGGGGATAGGTCTTTGACTGGCTCTGTGGGGGAGAAGCAGCTCAATTTCCCATGATGTTGCTAAACTAAGTCATAAACCTGAGCATCCAGGGCCCCCACATAGAGCGGTCCACTTTTTTTTTTTTTTTTCTTGAAGGAAGAAGCAGCTAAACTTTTATTTAAGGGTCTCTGATTAGGACTTTTAATCTAGTCCAGTCAAATTATTTTTGATAAAATCAGAGTGAAGAAAAAACATTGCAGCCTGGGGTCATCCCATCCAAGAAAAGGCAGACTGAGAAAACAACTTGTAAAAAACAAGATTACATAAGCAAATTATACTCATTAAAGCCAATACTTAGTAACAGAAATACATAATATATGCAATATAAAAATAACTCTTATCCTTTATATAACACGTTATCATTTCCTAGCTACTACACTTGATGCTTTACAATCATGATTTCCAATTCTAAAAACCATTTTTAGGTAGATGGACAAAGCTGTTAATTGTTTTTTAAAACAGAAAAAGAAAATAAAGCTTATTAAAAGTCAATGACTCGGGTGGTACCTGTGGCTCAGTGAATAGGGCACTGGCCCTATATACAGAGGGTGGCGGTTTGAACCCATCCCTGGCCAAACTGCAACAAAAAAATGGCCAGTCATAGTGGGCGCCTGTAGTCTCAGATACTTGAGAGGCTGAGGCAAGAGAATCACCTAAGCCCAGGAGTTGGAGGTTGCTGTGAGCTGATGCCGTGGCACTCTACCGAGGGCAATAAAGTAAGACTCTATCTCTAAAAACAAACAAACAAAAAAAGCTCAATGACTCATCCAAGCCCATACCCTGGTAAGGTGGCAGAACTGGGGTCTGAACCCATTTTTCTTCCACATCTCATAGCATTTAATGTACAGAATACCTGGCACGGTGGCTCATGCCTGTAGTCCTAGCACTCTGGCAGGCCAAGATCCATTGAGCTCAGGAGTTAGAGAACAACCTGAACAAAAGCCAGACCCATCTCTACTAAAAATAAAAAAAATAAGCATTGTAGTGGGGGCCTGTAGTCTCAGCTACTCGGAAGGTTGAGGCAAGGGGATCACTTGAGCCCAAGAGTTTGAGGTTGTTGTAAGCTGTGGCGCCACAGCACTCAATCCCAAGGCAACTGAGACTCTGCCTTAAAAAAAAAAAAAAAAAGAAAAGGGGGGGTGGTTACGAAAGCAAAGGCAAGACACAGTTAATCCCAGCTAAAAGGTGGTATCCTTGAGATGAAGTCTTAAGCTCTGCTGAATTGTCTAAGTCCAGGATTCCTGAAGATAATTTGATATTTACACTTTTCAGTTAAAAGCTACTGAATTTTTTGTTTTGCATAAATCAGCTTAATTGACATCTCTGTAACTGACAATGAATGGAAAGAATCCAAATTAATATAATTACCACACATGATTTTGATGCAAATAGTGGCATCATTGTGAGCTTTCTTTAAAAGCTTATCATCTGAAACCAACTGACAATAATCTATTACACATGCTCACATAAACATATACATATTATCTGAATTTTTTGATTCAGATAATATGCAAATCTTTAAAACACAGTTTTTAAGAGTGAACGCTCTGAGGTCAGACTCTTTGGACTTAAATCCTGCTTCTAAGTTACAATCTTGGGCAAAGCATTAACTTTCTGTCTCAATTTTCCTATCATCTCTAACATGGGGAGAAGAATCTTGCCTAAAGGGATGCAGGAATGAAGATTAATATACAAGGTCTGACAATTAAGTTCACAAATACATCTTAGAAATAGTGCTACCTACCTCATTGCTGAATATCACTATGGTCACCTTTGAGGTACTAGCCTCGGGAAGCTATGCACTGATGCCAGTGCCTAGCCCACCCTTTAAAATAATTTTGGAAATCTTTTTTGGGAATGGCCGTCAAAGCTGTCATCATACATACGTGCAGCCCCAAACCAATTGCTGGTACAAAGTGAGTGCTCAACAACCTATCTGTTGTACAAGTCATCATCAGTAATTAGCAATCAGGAACCATTAGCAGCCCTCATCCAGATGAAATTCAACATAGTTCACTTAAACACAAACATATTGCATTTCTGATACTATGTTGGGGGCTGAGGACAAATAGAATAAATTTCAGAGCATAACCTTAAGGAGCCTTCAGTTAATAAAAATATAATTTAATTGAAATCAATGTGGTCAAGGCAATGATAAAATGTATACTTAGAAATCATAACATTTATGGGGCACTGACTCTGGGCCAGGCACCATGATAAATGAATTGTATTGATTGTATAATTTAATTCCTATAATAGTGCTGGAATGTGGACATGACTATTACTCCGTTTTGGAGAGGAGGAAATGACAGCAAAGGAGAGCTATGTACCCTGCTCATGCTCACACAGCTAGTAAGGTGTAAAATTGAGAATCAACCACGCAACCCATCTCCAGAGCTGATGAGAGGTTAGAAAAGTGGTGTCTGGAGAGGAGTGCTCAACGATGAGCAGGCTAGAGATAAATCTCAGTGGAAGTAAAGCTTGTGCACAACCCAGAGATGTGAGGTAGACTGTTGTATTTTGGCAAACATTAATGTTTCAGCATTTCTGGGGTAGAAGTGCATACGTGTTTGTGAGTGAGTACATTTGGGGTACTGTGGGATTTAATGTCAGTCCACAGTCTTCTTAATTAACTCACATCACATAAGTGCAATTGCTATGGCAAATCGGAGCTGCCACAAGAATAATGGAAATGATCACTTTTGATCTGGAGCAAGTTCTCTCTCGGTTCAGGCAGTACTATTCTGGCAGACATATTTCCCCTTCTGGGCCATGCTTCTGCATTTGCAAAGAGCAAGTTTGTAGACAGCACTGGGGATAAATTAATTCATTTGACAGGAGCAAGCAGTTTGTCTTCATTGAATATTTCCTTCAGTCCATATCTCCATCAGATGTTGCCTGGAGGATGCTTGTTCAGCGTTCGGACTGCTCATCTTATTACGGCCACTTGACTGCATGCTTGCACAGCTTCCCTGTACCCAGGTCCCAAAAATAAACTGGGGATTCTTGGTTTATGAACAAAGAGCCAAGGCAAAAGCTAAAGCAAAACAAAACAAAAACTACACAAGGCCATGACCAAAGCAAAGAGCTCCACCTGAATCTTAAAACAAAGAGTGTCTCTTTTAGGAATTACTTCTTTTACTTCAACGAATTTGTATAAAAAAGAAATGTTAATTCCTTACCATAAATGGAAAGCTGGTACTATAAGCTGTAAGGTCAATATAAAAGCAAATACAGCAATAACAAAAGGTGACATTGGCCTAGAGTGAAGTCCTCAGTCTGTTTTGAAAAGCTGGAGGATGAAGGCACATCAGAGAGGAGCTAAAGACTTGATAGTACCAAACTGAGATCTTCCTCTTAAAGATATCAAAGGGATTGGAGGAAATGACAAAAGGAATAATTTATTTATTTACTCTCTATGTCAATTGTTATTTAGTGCCACCTCTATTATTACTTCAAATGACCTCATAAATCATCAGTGGTGTGACTCTGACACACTGAACACAGTGAAACCTGACCTCCCCTCTTGCCATCTTTTAATGAAGAGAGAATGAATCAATTTGCAGACGCTACACAATATCTCGATGGCATTCAATCTAAGATCACTTTTATTTAGATTAAATTCAAGAATGAGGCACTCTAACTGAAAAGTTATACAAACAAATCTATAAAAGATGGAAGAGCAGCCACATATGCAGAGTAAGTTTTTCAGCTGGTGTTCACACTATAAAAAGGTATCGACTGGCCATGGTGGCTCACACCTGTGATCCCAGCACTCTGGGAGGCCCTGGTGAGTGGATCACTTGAGCTCAGGAGTTTGAGACCAGCCTGAGCAAGAGGAAGACCTCGTCTCTACCAAAAATAGAGAAACTAGCCTAGCATTGTGGTGGGTACCTGTAGTCCCAGCTACTAGAGAGGATGAGGCAAGAAGATAGCTTGAGTCCAGGTTGAGGTGGTTGTGAGCTGTGATGAAGCCACGAAACTCTACTCAGGGTGACAGAGTAAGACTCTGTCTCAAAAGAAAAAAAATGTATAAACCAAGGCTAACATTTCTCGAAGGACACTCAGTTTCAGCAGCAACTCCATGATGAAAAACATCAGACTGAGAAGTCATCTGTCTACCTATTTTAAGATACATTTAATCACTGCATTTGGAAGACAGATTCTAGTACCTTGGTGTCCAAGAAAAAATATTAAGCAATCAAGTTTTATCAGTGATGACCAATAAAAGAGAAAAGCTAACATTAGCCCTAGATTTCATTATCAAGATGGGTTGAGCAACCTCCAGTATCCTTAAAGGACTGATGGC
This sequence comes from Galagoides demidoff, assembly GCA_963574575.1. NCBI lineage: Eukaryota > Metazoa > Chordata > Mammalia > Primates > Galagidae > Galagoides > Galagoides demidoff. The sequence goes on from CAUYQV010046531.1 coordinate 6,363, forward strand.
CTTGAAGGTTTTGGATCCTGAGAGAAATGAATTTCAAAGATGAAATGGGAAAGAGTATGTTATTGCAAAGATGTATAGAGGCACTCTTTCATGTAAACAGAGACCGAACTCTATCTACTTTTACTGATCAATGTGAAAGTGTGAATTGCATTTGAGACATAAGGACCAGTGTATCCTGGGAACAACGTTTGGTTTCTACACATTTGAACTCCTTGGACTATTACATTTCATATTGTTCTCAAAGCAGTGCTAATTTCAAGAGATTTCATCAGAAAAGAAAGGGAATAAATGTTGAGCAAATCCTAAATGTATAGCGCCTCATCTAATGCATGCAACAACCCTAAAAAAGGTCATTAGTATTTGCATTTTATTAATAAAAAAAGGATGGTTCAGATTTTGAGTAATTAGCCTAAGTTAGTGAGTGGCAGAGTTTAAGATTTAAGCCTTTATAAATCCCAAATTTTAATATCTTTTTTATTCCATAATGCTTTTTAGAATCGTAAGGGTTGGTGATGTTAACAGCAAATTGTAACTTAGCTCTTGTTTTTAATACCTAGCATCTGCAACTTCGTCTTCTGGCAGCAATGTTCCAATTTTTCTTTGGGGAACTTCTCTGTGCACTGTGTTAGTCAGATGCTTCGGGTGGAGCTGACCTACCTCAGTCCCTCAAAACAGAGGTGCTCAAACATGACCAGGCTTGTCCAGTTTGTGCATTCCATCTCTTTGTAGCTCAAACATTGTTAGAAAAATTTAGCTACTCTGCACATTTATAAGTATCATTCCTCTCCTGTTGAACCTGGGTTGGCCCTAATGATTTGCTTGAATAATAGAATATAACAAAGGTAGCATTTTAGAATTTTTAAAAATCATAAAATGTCTTATGCTTCCACTCATCCTTCTTATCTTTTGTCTGGGAGTCCTGAGGCATCCTGTAAGAAGTCCAACAAACTGAGATGACCATACTGGAAAGGGGACATGTGGATGCCAAGGTCATTCTCCCTCCTTCTAGTCATCCCCTTGAAGCCAAGGTAAATGAGGCATTTTGGGTTTCCCAAGGTAAATGAATACCACAGAATAACCTCTATCAGAGCCATGTAGAATAGAAGAATAACCTTTCCAAGGTTGTCCAAATTACTGATTAATAAAATCATGAGAGGAAATAAAATGGTTATTATTTTAAACCATGATATTTTGGGGCTATCATGTAGCAATTAAAAAGTGGAATAGTATCTTTGGCCATAGTGACTGATTCAGAGATGGGCTTGTGACCTGAGCCAAACAATGATGTTTAATTACAGGATGTTTGCTAATGTTATCAAGAAAGAGATGCTTTGTCTGGGCACCTGTAGTTCAATGGCTAGAGCCCCAGTAGCTTAATGGTTAAAGCCCCAGCCCAGTGTATTGGGCTGGTAGGTTTGAACCCAGCCTGGGCCTACTAAACAAACAAATTAAAAAAAAAAAAAAAGAAAGAATAAAGAAAGAAAGAGATGCTTTCTTTTCATTCCTGGGTGGGGTAGATAGAAAACTAGGGTATCTGATAGCATTTTTATCACTACTGGAGATGAAAGTTGATATAGAAGAAAACAGAACAGAAGCTGGAGGGATAAGTTGTCTGAAGTCAGCTGTTGCCTTGGTCTTTGTCTCATGTCTAAAAACCTTTTTGTTTAAATCAGTTGAATTTTGTTTTTTGCCACTGAAGAAACTGCAAGCAAGGGAAGCTATACTATGGGGGAGAAAGACAGAAAGGCAAAATGAAAAGGAAATGGTAGCAAATGATGAACCTCTCATTGTGCCTGTGATTACTTAAAATCATTATCAAAGCATTGCTTCGAAGCTGGGGTCATACGAAATGAAGAAGACAGACTGAATGACACATCTAAAAAGTTCTGTCTTACCCACAGAGAAGGGCTCTCAGTGAAAAGGCCATTTTGATTTTTCCAAGTATACTTTGCAATGGACTGAATTTTATGTCTCCCCCAAATTCATGTGTTGAAATCCTAACCAGAAAGGTAATGGTATTAGGAGCTTGAAACTTTTGAGAGGTCATGAGGATAGAGCCCTCACGAACGGGATCAACACCCTTATAAAAGAGACTCTTTGTCCCTTCTGCTAGAGAAGAAAGCTGCGTGTGGGAAAGTGACCCTCACAGGAACCAAGTCTGCCTGTTCCTTGATCTAGATCTTAAACTTTCCAGCCTCTAGAACTGTGGGAAATAAATTTATAAGCCATCCAGTTCAGTATTTTGTTATGGTAGCCTGAATTGGCTAAGATCATGTCTAAACAGAAAAAAAAAAGTCTAGATACATAGTTTGATCAAAAGTTACTATGGAGAAAATAATAATAAGCAGAAGAGCATGATGGCCAGAACTATCCAGCTTGTGACTGAGTGGGCAAGCTACGTTCATTTATGGCCTGCGTTTTATGCAATACCTGTCCTGCTTCCTTCACAGGACTTTTTGTTTGTTTTGAGACAGAGTCTCACTCTGTCACCTGGGCTAGAGTATAGTGGCGTTAGCATACCTCACTGCAATCTCAAACTCCTAGGCTCAAGCCGTCCTCCTGCCTCAGCCTCCTGAGTAGCTGGGACCCACCATAAGGCCTGGCTGATTTTCCTATTTTTTTGGTAGAGAGAGAGTGTCTCACTCTCACTCTTGCTCAGGCTGGTCTCAAATTCCTGTCTTCAAGTGAACTTCCTGGTCTGGCCTCCCAAAGGGCTAGGATTATGGATGTGAGTCACCACATCTGTGTATGTGTGTGTGTGTTAGTGTTTTTGGAGGCAATTTGAAACAGAAAGTAAAGTCAAGTTAGGGCTCATAGTTTGCCGGGATTTATTTGGGTGCATCAATTAAATTGATTAATTTAGTTAAGTTTAAACTAATTAAAAGTAAATGCAATTAAAATTCCTCTCTAGTCATACTAGCCACATTTTATGTGCAAAACAGCCAAACATGGCTAGGGGTTACCATATTGGACAATGTGGAGTGGAACATTTCCATCAGGACAGAAAGTACTACTGGACAGCAGTGAGCTACAACACCTGACATTCCATCTGCCCAGCTTCCATTAGCCATCACTTGGCACAAACCCACCTACTCCTTCGCCTCCTTTTCGTGTGTTGTGTTCATCACTCTGGACGTGTTTGTGGATGACAAGTGGAATGGGATCATTACAAGACGTGGCTCTGATACCATGTCTACCATGGATGTCAGTAAAAACTCCCGACAATCAGGTCATGTTATTGAGCCTCAGAGTCTCACTCACAGTGTGGGTCTACCTCCCACTTGGCACAGTTGTTGAAACTGCCAGAGAAAACATTCGTGCTTTGAAAAATGTATAAAGATCAAGATTGACCAAGTCCTTAAAAGGTGACACTTTTTTTGAAAAGAGGAATTTCTCAAGATTTAATCATATAGTTAATGTAATAACATAATCAAGATTATGACCTCTGACAACAAGGGAAACATTTTTCTCCTTGTTTATTTAATTCCACTTTTGGTCACTTACTAGTTGTAAGATCATTTAAGCATTTTTAAGCTCTTTTAACCCCCCTTCATAGAATGAAGGAAAGAGACTAATAGTGATGTTGTGACTATTAAATAAAATAACATGTTTATGATATTTTATCTGGAACACAGAATGGACTAAAAATTATTAGCCAACTCTCTGGGCCTGATCTCCCTCTGCCATTCCATACACTTCGATCAGTATGTGTGCACTCTAGCTATGAGAGTGCATCAGTATTGATGGTGGGCGGAGGAAATTGCAGGGAGTTATTTTCCAGCATCCTTTTTTTTTTTTTAAAAGTACATTTTCTTAAGCTAGCTGCCCACTAAATGATGAAAGGAATAGAATGAAGTTTTTAAACAAATTGAGAGGACTAGTTATTAATGTTCCTGTGTTCACCACGTGATGTGGTTAAGTGATATGGTTAAGAACTTCAACTGTGGAGTTGGTGATGCCCAGGTTTAAGGGACCTTAACCAAGTCACTCAACTTCTATAAACCTTAGTGTCCTCTTTTACCAATTAGGGATAATCCTAATGTTCTTCCCTCATAGGGTTGTTGAGGTGATTATATATGAAACACATTGACATAGAAAGACCTTAGAAGAGGACTTGTCGTATGTGAGTGCTATATATGTCATCAATGATGATAATTATGGCCAGTACCACCATTTACCTTACACAGAACAATTCCCAGTATATAATAAGTATTTAATTATTGTATATTACAATGTAATCTACTGTAATTCTGCAATAATATATTTGGTTTTAATTAGAATAAGTAAATGATGTTGAAAATTATAATAAAGACAGACAAGTGATATTAGTAAATTAAGTTTATCCATGGTAACTGAGACTACTGGGAAAATGTTAAAAGATAGTAAGTCTGGTGAATACTATTCTCAATTTAATTAATATCTTTTTAAAATTTAAAATTATATATCTTTTCTTGCCGGATAACTTCTAATATTTATTTATTTAGAGCAAGAATTCTTAGAATCATTTTTTAACATGAATGCATCATAGTATTTAACTAGCTCATGCCTGACTTTCTCTATTCAATTAAATTCAGATTTTTATTGTTTTGATAAAAGAAAAATGGCTACCCTTTCTGGTATATTTCAAACCAAGGTCTAGAGAAAATTAGTTATTTCAACTTGTCTGCTAATAGAAATATATGATTAGAAACCTACTGTAGCTACGAAAATAATTAAGTTAATAACATTATGGCAACTGCATCTGCTAACGGTATTATTTTCACATTTGTTTTCATACTATTACTTCATGTTTAAATTCATCATAGCAAGAAGCTGAACCTTATTTCCATATTTATTGCTACACAGATATTTATACTATATGTTTATTTAAAAAACAGCAATGGATGTAATCTTGAACAGGGCAAAGTAAATGAAATACGATGCAGAAGATCTAATGAGATTTTTCCCCTTTCAGGGACAAGAAAATAGCTAGCATAGCAAAGAGGTGCATTTGCATTTGAGCCTTCTTAATATACACTCTGAAAAATCAATACAATAGATACTTGACCTTCCTCTTGTGCTTCTGAATAACAGGTGCAAACTAAAATCAAAAGGTATAAAATCTTTAGGACTGTAGTGTGCTAGTTTCTACGAGAGGGCAATTTTCTAACTTACAGTAGCCAAAGGAGAATTATAACTTACCTGTTTCTTCAAGCTACTCTTTGTAAAGCTCAGAATCACTTTCTGCATTTTCAGAAATGTCACTTTCTTGCATTTTTATTTGTTTTATGTATTTTTCCCCTTTACTATGCAAAATGATACAGTGGAAAGAATATTGAATTAAGAGTCAAAACTCCCAGGGAAATCTGCACTCTGTTGTTCATTGTGTCACCTTGTTTGACTTACTCAACTTTTTTGAGTCTTAGTTTCTTTAACCTAAAAAGTTTTAGGTGATTTAGATTATCTCAAGCTTTAGGTACAACATAACATTTAGTAATATTGTGTGGATACATGAGAGTGTAGACAGCAGAGGCTTTTGTCCTAAGACATACAACGAAGAGATGTGATGCTGCATGCAGTCATCCATCGGTAGGTCCCTGGTTGAGCAGGGATACAAGCTTCTCTTTAGGTGATGGGGGAGCTAAGTGCTTCCTATAGTTGAAGATAGTGTGACTGGGCCTGAATTCTCACCCCTGAATTTTCTACTTTCTGTACTTAGGCAATGTGGTTGCAGTGATGGCCAAATCACTGTCCATTCTTTTTCCTTGACATGCTCAATCTAGTGGGGAAGATGGCCAGGTCAGTATGCAATTATGGTTTAGTGTCATCTGTTTCAAAGGCTACTGGAAGCATAGGTGAGGGTCACTGGACTCATTGAGGAGAATGATCAAGGAAGATTTATGTGAGTGGATAGTGATGGAAAGCAGGACAGGGAAGAACACTGTAGGTGAAGGGATCAACCTTTGCAAATACCTGCACCTGAGAGGAAGCACAGAGCAAGGAGATGGGGGCAGAACATCAACGATCTTATGATAATGGTACTGGACTTTACCCAGGACAATGCAACTCAAAGTCAGAAAGATATGCACAGTGTGAGTCTTTCCCATCTGGAGTCCAGGAAGGGTGGTTATAAAGGCCTCTGTAGCCAGGTGCCTGGAACTATTCTTTTACTGTACATTTCCCACCCTCTGCCCCCCACCCAAAACTGTCCACTTTCTGGGGACCTCCCTTTGTTTTTCCTTGTGTAATTCGCTCAAAAGACTTGTGATCTCTGAAAAGGATCAAACTAAGAAATTACTTCCACACAGCACACACAGCAATAGATGATAACGACAAGATATGCTATCCTTTCCAAGGGTTTTGGGTTTTAGAAACAATTAGAATTATAACATCCTTTTTTTAATCTCCCATTTCTCATGGTCTCTACCAGTCCTTGCCTATAAGTGTATCTTTTCCATTCATGATTTAAATTGAGATTAAGATAATATTTATATCTTTTTTTATGGATGTGTATGCTCACATTAAAATTAGAAGTAAATTCATTTTGTCCTGATAATGGGCTAACCTTGTGGAAAAGTACAATGTGGGATGAAGAGAGGTTTGCAAGGGAGCACACCATGACAGGGCCACAAGGAAAGCCTGGCTCATGTCTTTCAGTGAATTCACAACTGCTTGTGTACATTTGTGCAGGGTAGTATGAACATGAAATGAACTCTAGCAAGGCCACATGTGCTGTTGGCATTTTATTGAATAACATGGTATACCGTTTTCTTTTCCCATGGGACCAAATAAAGCAGACTTTCCCTAAGCTTCTTTGGTAATTGTCCATGACAAACAATTAAACACAATCTCATATAAAAAGCACCTAGCACTTTGCCTGGTATGTAGCATATTGCTAGGTAAATATTAATATTCCTTTTTTATAGATAGAAATTGACAAGGGAACATCAGCCATCAACACTTGCTGGTGTGTATGATGGTGAATACTGATTGGACTCTTGTGTTAGATAGGCTAGAATTTGATTCTTAGTCTCATTCTCTTTCTCAAACATACCCACCACATTCCTCTCTTTGGACCTCTGCTCCTGTTCTGTTTGCTGCCTCAATTCTCTCCCACCACACATTTACTTAGCCAATTCTGTCATCTAGTAGTGCTTGTCAACTCTCACTTGCTGCATGAGTTCTGTGTGTACCGGTTTATTTAATATTGTTACTGGCCTCTTCTTCCCTCACCACTCAGGATCTACCTTATTCTACTGCTTTTTTTTTTTTTTGCCATTGCCTTTATTATTCATAAGGTTTTTATTTTATTACTTATTTTTAAATCAGAATTTCTTACTTCTATGCTGATTGTTTCTAACCAAGCAAATTTTCCCTAGGTGAGTTTTTTAAATACTTTATTAAGTCATATATACATAGGTCATCAAGACATTTATGCCTTTGTGGGATTCAATGTGTTGATAATTTGTACAAATTGGAGTGCTTACATCCTACTCATTAACATAGATTTCACCTCATTTACTTAATCACACTGTTAAGACATTTGTGTTCTATACTTGATAGATTTGACTTGTACCCTTGCAATATGCTCCATAGGTATGGTCCCACCATTAGCTCTCCCTTAATTTCCCAATTTTATATATATATATATATATATATATATAATTTGTATTGCTTTTATTTTTATCTGATTCTCTCCATCAGAATGTAAACTTTTTAAGGGCAGATATCTTTTTCTGTTTTATTCATGTATGTATCTCAGGTATCCAGGATTATTTCTGCCATAGGAGGAGCCCCCAAATATTTGTTGAACGAATGAATGATTACTTCATAAGTTGTTTGATTATTGGACAAGATGTTTGATCTAAACATCTAGAAAGTAGGAATAATAACAGTATCTACTACATAGAGTGCTTGTGAAGATTAAATGACATAATAAAGGGTTTGACATCCAGTAAAAACTTGGTTACTATTATAAAACATATAAAGCCAAACCCAAGATGCCCTTCTGAACAATTGAGATTTTTCCATATTTTTATGGACTTCATATTTTGAATCCCTAATCACTAGTGTTATGTTATTCGCAGTAGGCAAGTTATTAAGATTAAGCAAGGTCATATGGGTGGGTCCCTGATCAAAAGGATTAGTGTCCTATAAGAAGAGACATTAGAGAGCTCCTCCCACTACCCCTCTGTACATTCCAAGGAAAGGCCATAGGAAGCTAGTGGGAGAATTTGGCCATCTTTAAACCAAGAACAGAGCTTTCGTTAGAAACTGAATGGACCAGAACCTTGATCTTGACCTACTGGCCTCCAGAACTGTGACAAAACAAATTTCTGTTGTTTAAATTGTTCAGTTTGTGGTATTTTTTTATGGCAACATGAGCTGGAAAATACACACATATGTATTTATTTTGGTGTGTCTTGCAAAAGAGAGCTTATGTTTAAATAAGCTTTTAAATACATTTGCAATAATACAACATCATGATATTTTTGTTGATGCAGATGGGGAAAATTTGAAAACTCATCAGGTTACCTGTTAAGAGGTTTGGATGATAAATTTATACTGAGGGGATAAACAAAGAAAAGGTTAAATACAATTTAGATTTAGTAGATTTTTCCTTTCCTATTTGGAGGGAAGATGTGAGGACACTTGAAACATGGTGACATGACATGGATAGCTACCTGTTTTATCATTGTTCTTCTGTGTGCAAGAGGTGAAATGAATCAAATCAACTGAATACCCCAGTGGTAGATACCACAGGCACAATGAGACTGTCATGCTTAAGTCCTGTTACAAGATGCTTCAGGAATGCATGCCACAGTCTAGGGAGGTCCCTCAGTACCACGCCAGGCAAATGTATCCTGCTCTGGGAACAATTAGTGCTTGGAGTAGTTCATGTTGGGAGGCAAGATAAGGAGCTCTGCTGGGCTTCAAAACAAAGCCCTAGCAGGCAGTTTCTCTCCAGCTCAACCTGGTGAGCCAGGCAATGGAAACTTGGTTTTACAGGAAAGATCTTTATTTCATAAATAATGTCCATAGCAGACTAAGAGGATATACAAACTCCATGGCTCCAAAGCTTTACTCTTTGCTTTTTTTTGGTTGTATATAAATGACACTAAAATGTGGTTATTGATCTTTTCCTTGCCCTGTCATCACAAAATTATGCTTTAAATTTATCATTTAAAAAAAAAAAGAAAACAAAAATAAAGCAGTTAAGTATGCACCAAAATTTTAATTTGTGTACATTGGATTTTTTTCCTGTGGTTATCAAGTTTGTCCAAATTTTATGATGATAATATAATGGATTAAGGTCATTGTTAGCATCATCTTTTTACTAAATCATTCTCTTAGTATTGAGTGCTTAATGAAAATATAAAAATAAACATATGAATGCTGTTTCACTGGCTCTCTTTCTAAAATATGCATTGTTAGAAAATGATACCACTTCCTAGGGAAATTAAAATACACTAGATTTTCATTGGAAAGTCCTCCAACCATGAATAATTCTTAATTTTTTTTTAAGCTACAGAGTAAAATCACATAACTACAATTTACCACTTGAATCTTACTAAAGTGTACAATTCAGTGACTTTTAGTAATTTCACAACATACAGCCATCACCACGATCTAGCTCCAAAACACTTTCAGGATTCCAAAAGGAAAATCTGTAGTCATTAAGCATCACCATTTCCTTCTCCCTCTGCCACTGGCAACTACTAACCTGTTTGCTGTCTCTATGGATTTATCTATTCTGGAAATTTCATATAAATGGATTTGAAAAACATGTGGCCTTTGCATCTGGCTTCTTACATACAGCATGTTTCTAGGTTCATCCAAGTCAGCACAGGCTGAGTATTATCCCTTACCTGAAATGCTTTGGGACTGAAAGGATTTTTCTTTTCTGGGGGGACAGGGGTTGGATTTTGGAACATTTACATATACACAGTTAGATAATGTGGAACCCAAGTCCAAACATGAAATTTATGTGTGTGTTCTTCACATTGTACACATAGCCTGAGAGTAATTGTTATTTTTCCTTGAAAGATGCTGAATACACTGTGTATTTTGCACCTCTGTTTTGACTGTGACTCGGCATATGAGGTCAAGTGTGGCATTTTCCACTTATGATGTCATGCTGGTGCTCAAGAAATTTTAGACATTGGAGCTTTTTGAATTTTGGAATTTGGAATTAGGGATACTCAACCTGTCCTTCATTCCTTTTCATGGATGAGTAATAGTTCATTGCACAGATACATCACATTTTATTCATCTATTCATGGACTGACAGACATCTGGGGTGTTTCTACCTTTTCATTATTATAAATGATGCTGCCATGGACATCTGTGTAAGAGCCCTGGTGTCACTACATCTATTCAATTCTTTGGAGCCTGATGATTTTAAGGTTTTATTTTGTGTCTTTAGACCTGGTCAAGATTTTTTTTCACAACACCATAGCCTTTTGCATATTGTATTTCCCAAGAAAGAGATGTTTGAGGATGTGAAGGTAAATATGGCAGATAAAATTACATGAGCATGGGGGGAGTCAGGGCAGGAGAAGCATGCTGGAGAAGAAGACTAGGTCTTCTCTGAAATAAGTTCAATTTCTCATAATCTGTTATATTGGCAGTGTTTGAGGTTGTGTCTACTTACCTATGATTACCATGACTCTCTACATTCATCTGTGTTTCCAAAAATATAATCAGTTTCCCAAATCACAATATTTGGGCCTAGCTTCCATAAACCATTATTTTGTGTTTGATGACAGTCTTTGTCTCTTTCTATTTGTTCCATAGCACAAAAACAAGCCTCAAATTTATTTATTTTTCCTAGCAGACAATAAAAAGAGTAATTATAATCCTTATTTGTAAGATGGAATTAATAATAGGATTGCTATGAGGATTAAGCAACTTAATATAGTTAAATTGCTTAGAACTTTGCCCTTGGTATGAACAAATTATTATTACTGTCACTAATATTCAATATATAATAGCAAAATTGATGTTTAAAAAATTGTGCTCACCACTTGCTTAAAACCCTTCAAGTTTGTTTCATTTGGCTAAATCAGTAAGAATTTTCCCATACTTGCCTGAATGATCTGATTACTAACCTCCCAAATATTTTTGTGCTATTTTCCCTTCCAGCTTACTTTGGCTTTCTTTGCTACGACAGATCAGGAGTCCCTGCCGCAGGGACTCAACTCCTGCTTTCCCTCCACACGTCTACACCACACTTCTCTTGGCTACTTGGCCTTTTGTGGAGCTTTGCATGCATACCACATTCTCACAGATACTTTACTTGCTAAAGAAGATTTTCCACTATTCATTTTTATTTCTACTCTTTTTGTTATGGTCAAATTATAGACTAATAATGACCTGAAGTTATTTCATTTAATGACCCTTGACTACAGTTTTGTCTGTCTTTCCAACTCTCTGGAAAGGACCTGTCCACCCTGTGTAGCACAGTGTTTAGACAGCTATCATATATATTAACTATTTGCTAAACAAATATAATTTCTAAATAGTTTTTTTCACTATTCCTGGAAAATAAAGTTAACTAAGTATTGTAGAAGTATGATTATTTTATATAGTATCATGGTAGGTATTATCAATTCTCTCATTTTAATAACATTTTCACATTATTTTACTTATTTGAGAATTTTATCTCTCTTCCTCCCTCAAAAGATTTGAGATGACAAATTATACAAAACCTTGATTATAGCCTAAATTCATTTAAGGTGTGTTTGGACTTTGCAGTGTTCATTTTATATAGTAGTTCAATTTTAGGTAGAGTCAGCAAAAGATGAGGAAATTAAGAATTAAAAGATCTAAATTCTGAAATAGATGTTTGAAGGTTGTTGACTTCCTAAATCATTTTTCCCTCCTTTTGATGGCTGAATCTCAATTTTCTTCGACAAACCATCCCCTTCCTACTCTCTAGTCATGTCCTTCTGAAGTGGCCAGGCACTTCTGTCTTGGCCAATCATATACAAATCATAGTTTTCCGGTCATAGTGATTGCTTTGAGTAGAAATTAGCAAACTTTTTTTTCCCATAAGTGACCAGATAGTAAATATTTTTGCCTTATAGACCACACACTCTTTGTCACAACAACTTAACTCTGTCATTGTTATTAAGAAAGCATCATACATAATATGTAAACAAATGGGTGTGGCTATGTTCTAATAAACTTTATTAAAGAGTGGTGGTAGACCAGGCCCAGACTGTGGGTTGTTGTTGGCTGACTCCTGGCCTAGAGTACGGCCTCAAAGTGTGCTTGCTTGTTACTAGTAAGTAGCAAGATAAATATAGAAATTGAGAGTGTTCCCAATATTTTATAGCAATTCCACAAAGTAATTTTATGTCTTCAAAGTCTAATAAAAATTTGGGCTTGTATTTTTAAGTCTTTCTTTTCATTTTATTTTCATCCTAACTTATTTTAATTGTATTTTATGAAAATATTAGTCCAGGACTGATCAGATATTTTTAAAAAATAATTTTTAAATGATGGGAGAAAAGCACTGGTTTAGAACACAACATGACATAAGCCAAGCCCATCAGCCCAAACCAAGCTGCTCCTGTGACTTACCTAAAAAGACACATTCCCACCTGTGGGCACCTACACCTAGAAAAGCCTGGAGCTGTCTGGGGCCACCTACAGGGCCTAAGAAGGAAGCCAATATATAGGAAGGTAAACAAAGAACTAAGCCTGAAACTGAAAACAGATTCTATTATTTGAAATTATACCTTACTATACCCTGCAGTTTACTTCAATTTTTTACTTGTGGTCTGTTTCCCCAACTAATAAGTTACCCTGGTCTATTCTTGTACATAAGCCAACAATTTCCTCCTCCTCCTCTTAAAAAAAAAAGAAAAGCCAGGATCAGGGTTTGCACTGCACCATGGGAATCCGGAAGCCCTAGGCCCAGATTGTTTGACATTTCTTAGACAGGCCTGTGTTGCTGCGGGAGGGAGCTCTACGGCACTTCCTCCAGATGAAAGTGAGCTGTAGATCTGCATCCCCACCCCACCAGGAAATTACTAAAGTTCCCCAGGAAGCAACGAAGAATTTACTGAGAACATTATGGATGGAGAGGAGAAAACCTATGGTGGCTGTGAAGGCCCTGATGCCATGTATGTCAAATTGATGATCTTCTGACGGTCATGAATTTATTGTAAAAAGAGAACATGCACTAACATCAGGAACAATAACAGCTATGTTGAGTGGTCCAGGTCAGTTTGCTGAGATTGAAACCAATGAGGTCAATTTTAGAGCAATCCCTGCAAATGTGCTATCAAAAGTATGCATATATTTTACCTACAAGGTTCGCTACACTAACAGCTCCACGGAGATTCCTGAATTCCCAATTGCACCTGAAATTGCACTGGAACTGCTGATAGCTGTGAACTTCCTAGATTGTTAAATAAAATAAATTGTAATAAACTGTTAATTTTTTCAGGATTTAATACCTGTAGTTCAGTTAGTAATTTTTCATATATAGCATGTTGCCTGTATGCAGTTGAACTATAAAGTTCTTTGCAAAATAGATTATCTTGTTTTTTGCATAGCAATCAGGGTTGAAGTTTGTTTGCTATGTCAACAAATTAAGGACATTTTCACAAACAGAAATAAACAATATGCCAATTTGTAGGTGGTTTTGCTTTATCCTTTGGATGTGACTTTTAAAAGTAGAGCAATGATGATACAGTAAATGCTGAAATTTAGGCATAAATGAACACATCCTATAGGTAAAAAATGGGGCTAAGTATTTTTATGTTTTTAGTGTTTTTTAAAAAATTTATTCTGGTCATATAGCCGCTCTTAGCATTACTAGAGTTATGCAAATAATTGCATTATAAACATGTTTATAACTTAGCCAAAACATTGTTTTTTTTATAACTCTTCGAGAATAAGAGTTGAAATTTCTTATGTCTTTTGATAAACTGCAGTATTGTTTAAGTGTATCTTATCTTTTTGTTTGTTGCTACAATTTAAGAAATTTATTTAAAAGCAATTTGGGGAGGTAACTAGGTATAGCTTTTGAAGCAGTAACTGAACTATATAGTCAGATGGTCAACAAGTTAACTACATGACTTAGAATGCTTGTGCTTTGTGCATTTTGGACTGATCAAAGTACTGTATTTTCATTGACTATAAAATTTCCTTTGCAATTTTCAAAAAAAAAAGATATATATTCTTTTTAGTTCTGTGATGTTATAAGTTTTTTTTATGATTTTTTTCTGTCTTTCCAAAACTTACTATGTCTTCCTCCACATAAACCATACATATTATATCACTTTTATTCATGTATGAATTATCACTGCCATTATTACTATTTATAACTACTTTACAGATGAGTAATCTGAAGCTCAGAGAGTTTAAATAACTTTTTTCTTTCAAAAGCATTTCTTGCCAGGAGTGATAGCCCATGCCTGTAATCCTAGCATTTTGGGAGGCTGAAGTGGGTGGATCGCCTGAGCTCAGGAGTTTGAAACCAGCCTGAGCAAGAGCAAGACCCCGTCTCTACTTAAAAATAGAAACACTAATCAGGTGTTGTGGGGGGCGCCTACAGTCCCAGCTCCTCAGGAGGCCGAGGCAAGAGGATCGCTTGAGCCCAAGAGTTTGAAGTTGCTGTGAACTATGACACCATAGCACTCTACCCAGAGCAACAGAGTGAGACTCAAAAAAAAAAAAATTCTTGAGAAACTCACTCTTAGGTAGTGGTTTCAAGTTTTGACTTAGGACCAGAAGCCAGCTTGAAAGGGTAAAGAATGATTGTTTAGATCAGTAGTTCTCAACCTTCCTAATGCTTCCTAATGCCACAACCCTTTAATATAGTTCCTCATATTAAGGTGACCCCCAACCATAACATTATTTTCATTGCTACTGTTATGAATTGTAATGTAAATATCTGATATGCAGGATGTATTTGCATTGTTACAAAGGGGTTGCGACCCACAGGTTGAGAACCACTGCATTAGATTAACCAACTGGCCTGAGCTTGAGCTATATTCGAACTCTAGGAAATGGCATGTGATCTACACAAGCAAAGTGAGACACTAAAGATTATAGTGGTAATGGTTGTACTGTTATCTAATGAACAAAAAAATGCTTATATTAAAAGTTGTATTTCTCCTAATTTCTGATCTTTGCTCAGAGCAAAGAGGCCTGGCAAATAAGTCAGCTTGTGAAACCTGATAATGATACTAACATAGTGTGAGAACTTGAACAGGTCAATTTGACCTCTTTGAGCCTCAGTTTCCTCACTGGGAAAATGAAAGTGTCAGATGAGAAGTTCTCTAAGACCCTCCTTGTTCTAAAATGCTCTGATTCTAGGAAGTTGTTAGGAGTTCAATACCAATGCTGGTTCAGGGCAAATAAGGGGAGGAAGAAGATTGCTTCTAGCCTAGGGAACAAAGTATGAAACAGACCACTTGGGCTTCCTGCACATCTGAGCCCAAGTTGGATGCAAAGGTAATTCATTAGAAGAACACCAAATTACTCCAGCACTTAACAGCTACCATAAACTGTTTGTTTGGGGTATCTCAATAAAGATTGGTATTAGAGGCTTTCCAATTGAAGCAATCTTAAGACAATGCTATTCCTCAAATACAGTGAACATTTATTCATCTCATCAGTTTTTTCATCACTCTCTTGTTTCCTACAGAAAATTTCCAAAATTCATCTTTACTAGGAACTGCAAATTCTCTGCAGCTCTCTCTTCCTGTAAGCAATGAAGCTCCTCTTACAGGAAGTGTCTGCAACTTCTCCAGAGTTTCTGCTCCAGCCGTTAGCTCAGCATGGCTACTCCCATCATCCTCTGGCAACTCTTTCCAGTCACTCATGGGTAGTGCCTACCTTTACCAACAGTCTAGCACAACCATGTTGTCTGGGGTTACTGGCCAGAACCAGATCTCCACTTCAAATGCCTCCTATCCAGGTATTTTTGAGTGGGATATCACAGGAAGCACTGAAAAGTCATCTTCACTTGGGGACCTCACTGTGACTGTTATTGACCCGGACACAACTCTTTCTTCCATGTCCACAACAAACCAGTATGATAAAACTTCAGATGCCAATGCCTTAGTCCCTCTGTACCCATCACTGTCTGCCAGCCTTGTTCAGGGGACACCATCTCACATTCCAAATCAAGGACATAGCCTGTCACTTCCCTACCAGGAAGGAAGCCAGGTCTATTACTATAATCAAAGCACACTAGGACCTCTACTGTCTGGAGAACTTAGCCCATGTCTGCAATCCTATGGCTCTATGTCATACACAGGGAGCATGGCCTCTGCCTCTCAACCAGAAGTGGTGATGGTGCTAAAGGAGATTCAACCTACAAATGTCCTACCAACTGCCTCCACTCCTAGAATCTACTACTCTATGTCTGCTCAGCCCATTACAGACACAAGTTTTCAAGGTAAGTACAAACAGCAAAATGGGAGAGGAATAAATTCAGCATTGAAAAAGAGGTTCAAGTGGAGGAGTCTACAGATAGGCAGAATTTACGTCCTGAGACTTCAACCATTACCTTTGCCTAATGCTCCCCATTTTCATCGGGTGTCTATATAAGAACACATAATGTAGGTGGGAAGGTAGAGAACTATAATAGAGCCACCTGTGTTACCCAGGAGAGACTCCAAGAGTATACTGAGGGCTACCACACTTTTTGCTGCCCTAGTGTGCTGATCGGTTGGTTCCTCTGCACCATCACATATTAATTAACTCCCTCTCCCAATAGAAAGCAATTCAGAACTCTTTTTTTTTTTTGAGACAGAGCCTCAAGCCATCCCCCTGGGTAGAGTGCCATGGCATCTCAGCTCACAGCAACCTCCAACTCTTGGGCTCAAGCGAGTCTCCTGCCTCTGCCTCCCAAGTAGCTGGGACCACAGGCGCCCGCCATAATGCCTGGCCATTTTTTGGTTGCAACCATCATTGTTGTTTGGCGGGCCGGGGCTGGGGATTCGAACCCACCACCTTAGGTGTACGTGGCTGGCGCCTTAGCTGATTGAGCCACAGGCGCCGAGCCAGCAATTCAGAACTCTTAATGTGGCGGTGACATTTTAATGTTCCTTAGTTTGCACCAGGATTTAAGACCTTGTATTCAGAGATCCTGCCTAAAGCAAGCAGAGTCAGATTCTGTCCTTGTTTATATATTTCATGAGGAAGAGCTCCAATCACTCTCCTAATCCATGTAGTGAATGTTTGTATTCCCTCAGGAGAGTGGAGGTAATTGAAAGAAACTTATCTAAGAATGCTAGGCTGTATAAACATTTCATATTTTAAAAGCTGAGCACAGTGGCTCATACCTGTAATTCTACCACACCGGAAGGCCAAGGCAGGTGGATTGCCTGTGCTCAGGAGTTGGAGACCACCCTGAACAAGACTGAGACCTCATCTCTAAAAATAGCCAGGCATTGTGGTGGGTGCCTGTAGTCCCAGCTACACAGGAGGCTGAGCGAGAGGATCGCTTGAGCCCAAGAGATTGCTGTGAGCTATGATGCATGACACTCTACCAAGGGTGAGAAAGTGAGACTTTGTCTAAATAAATAAATAAATATCACTTTACTTTTTTTTTTTTGAGACAGTCTCACTTTGTCACCTCTGTAGAGCGCTGTGACATTATAGCTCACAGCAACCTCAAACTCCTCGGCTCACATGATTTCTCTTGCCTCAGCCTCCTAAGTAACGGGGATTACAGGCACCCACCACAACGTTTAGCTATATTGTTAGAAATAGGGTCTCAGTGGCTCGGCACCTGTGGCTCAAGTGGCTAAGGCCCCAGCCACATACATTTAAGGTGGAGGGTTCGAATCCAGCCCAGGCCCGCCAAATAACAAAGACGGCTGCAACCAAAAGAAGAAAATAGCCAGGCGTTGTGGTGGGCACCTGTGGTCCCAGATACTAGGGAGGCTGAGGCAGGAGACTCGCTTGAGCCCAGGAGTTGAGGGTTGCTGTGAGCTGTGATGCCATGGCACTTCACCCAGGGTGATAGCTTGAGGCTCTGTCTCAAAAAAAAAGAAAGAAATGGGGTCTCACTCTGGTTCAGGCTGGTCTCCAATTTCTGAGCTCAGGCAATCCACCCACCCCGGCCTCTCAGAGTTCTAGTATTACAGGTGTGAGCCACCATGCCTGGCCCCCAAAATCACTTTTTACTCGACTTATAACAACTCTATGAAAAAAAATTTTTATATATATATACATATATATATTTACAAACAGCAATAAGGGAAAGGAATAAATTCAGCATTCAAAAAGAGGTTCAAGTCTGCAGTGGAGTCCACAGATAGGTAGAATTTTTGTGTATATATATGAAACAGTGACATCTAATGTTAACCAGTAACAACTAGGACAGTCACTACCTATCTCCTAATGAGGAGCTTTGTCCATGGTACTCAGGAAGAGCTAGTAGAAATGCCTTGCCCTCTGTTAGAAGGTGCCTGACTGCTACATTTTTGTTTAGGGAGAGCATCTCACTTACCAGGGACTGATTTCTTCCTTTATTCCTTTGTAGTGATGGAAACTTCCCTGGGGATGGATACTTCCCTAGGGATGGATAATTCCCTGGGATTGCAACCTCCAAGCCAGACGCTTTCTCTGCCACAAACTCCAGAATTCCCCAAGTCCTGCAGTAGCAGAAATATCCAGATAATTGAGAGTAACCCACCTCCTGACTTCGGGGATATTTCTATAATAGCTCCAGTCCAGAGTCCTTCTGATTTCTTGGCACTAAGTCCAGTTTCCAGCCAGGAAAAAACAGAGAATAAGAATTTAGATGAGATTACAATGAAGCTTCCAAAGCCTCTGGATGCCTATCCGATCCCAATAGAAAACCATGATCCTCCACTACTTCCTTTAGAAATCCCTGATATTCACCAGCTTCTGGCCTGCATTGATCCTCTTGGCCACGAGGTGCAGCCTGATGCTAGCATTGCCAGTCTAGGAAAGAATAGCCTGAGTCTTGAGGACCATGGGACACTTGAAAATGAGATGGAGTCTAGCAGTAGTTTTTCAGACATCACAACACTGGTGAAAGATATTAACCTTCCCCAGCTCTTTGATTCCTTAAAAGATCTTGACCAATCCAAAGATCTTACAGGATTCAAAGCCAAAGATGCCAAAGCCATCAAGGTGAATCAGGTACAGGAAAAGTCAAGTGTCGTTAAGGGTCCCTCTGATCAAGTCAAGAAGAACAAGCTTAAAGCTTCTGAGCCTCTAAGTGAAGCTTCCAAGGCCAAAATCCAAACAAAGAGCCCAGAGAACCTGTTTGGGGAAGAAGTGATTGTTGTCAGTGCCAGTGACAGGGCTCCTGTGAACACAGCTAAGTATTCTAACAGCAAACCTCAGAAAGCTGCATCTAGCAAGAACAGCAAAGCTAAGGGTCACAGGCAGGAAAAGACCAAAAAGGCCAGAGATAACAATGCCAAGAAAGCTGAGGAAAGTAAGCGGTCAGGGAACAAAGTCAAGGCAGAAGAGAAGCCAACCATTCCCAAGATGAAGCGGAAGAGAAATCAACTTGAGCTTAGCCAAGAGAATTTTAAAAAGCCTCGAAGCTGCCTCGGCATGCACATGCTGGAGTCTGTGCAGGTTTTCCATGCCCTGGGGAAGAAGAATGATAAAAAAACTGGACTCACTTCCTCCTGGAACCTGGGGAATTCAAACAACACCAAAGATCCCAAGCCATCCCCAGCTTTTAAATCATGGCTGGATACACGACGTGAGGGTAAAGGTTCTGAGAAAACTCAAGTCAAAGCCCAGAAAACAGATGGCAGTGCTGAAAAAGAATGCTCATCTCCATCAGATTATGAGCTACCACCACCAGGGAAGGTCAAGTTGGTACCTCTGCCCTTTCCAACCATGGAAAAACCTCAAGCTCGACCTGTCCCTCGACGGCCACAGTCTGTGGCCTCACATAGGCCTGCTGCAGCTTACCCTGCCCGGCCTGGTTCGACTAACTCAGCTCAATCTTCTGCAGTTAATTCATACCGACCAGCTCCTGCCAATGCATCTTCAATAGGTCCTGCCAGACCAGCTCGGCCAATTTCAACCAATTCAGCCAGACCTGGTTCAACCAACCCTACCCAGGTTAATGTGCCTCAGTCTACTGCTTCTAAGCCTGCACTTTACAAAACATCATCTTGCACTTCTTTCCGACAGGAGCCTATTTCCAATGCTGTGATCAAGCCCCATTCACCAGCCAAGCCTCGAAACCAGTATGTTCTCCAAGACTTCAGCGCCCAACCAATTCCATGGAGGAAACCGGATATTTCTGGGCCAGTCATATCAAGGCCTATCACAAAAGAGCAGAGGCCAGAGCGTGAAGCCATGAAAAGGCAGGCTCAAGAAGAGCGTGAGAATGCTGCCAAATACACCTCTCTGGGGAAACTGCAATATTTCATTGAGAGAGAAAAAGAGATGGAAATTTCACAATACTATGGCTATGTAATGTAAGAAATGCTAAGCCTCTTGGTACCGTTTTGAGTACCAGATGGTTTTCCACGTAGATAGATAGGTACAAATTTCTCTATTCTAACATATTTTAAAACTTAATAAAACTGAACAAAGAAATGTAATAGAATTAATAGATGAATAATAAAGAAGCTTTTAAGTTGTGATATGCTGTTGATTGTGGTTTTTCTTTGGTGGATGTGGAGATCAAAGTCTGCATTAGAAAGAAGGGACTGAAAATCGGGTGGGAGAATGAGGGGAAGAATTAAGAATTGAGGAAAGAGGAGAGAATCTGTTCCAGGACTAGGAAAGCCAAAAAGGGACAAATTTTGTGAGTTTATAATCAGCAATGTGGCGAATGGCAGAAGTAAGACACAGAGTCTAAGGTTAGGGCTAAAAAGAATAAAATTCAGATTAAGTTGGACATAGCAGAAGATGAGTCTGGGTTAACCACAGAAATGTAAAAAAATCTTTCATGGAGGATGGCCTTATATCTCATGACCTACCAGATTAAGTATTTTAGAAAATGAGATCAGGGCACATTTCCAACAGATTTGGGTTACCTTGTGTGTATGTCATACAGAGCTGATAAAGGTGAATACAAAACATAGGGGAATCTACCAGGGGAGTAACAAGGGGCCCCTGTTATCCTGGGACAGCTGACAATCCTAGCAAGTGAACTCCACCAGCATGAGGCCCACCCAGAACAGGGCCTAGAATATAAACACCACTTACTCAACACCTGTGCCCTGGGCCAGCGAGATGCATTACTTAGTTAACCTTCGCAAGGGCACACAAGGCCAGTATCACTGTGCCACTATGTAGGGTGGTTAAGCTATGGGCTGGTATCACAATGCACGCGAGGCTCATGGGCCTCTGAAGTCCTCAGTGATTTCCAGCGTCCATAGGCAGCCAACCTGGCTTTCAGAGAACAGCCTCCACACGAGATCAAACTTCCGGAGGGGCCTAAATATTAAGCTGAGAGGACCACCATTTCCTCCTCCACTGACCCTGGCGCGTGATATCTTCTTGGACCTTCGCCATCAACTGGAGCGCACGAGAAAAATCAAGGAGTTGGGTCCATTCCCACCCGAGGTCAGCGGTTGGAGCGCGTGCACGCCAGGTCACCTTCCAAAAGCCGCTGGACCCAGGAGCCCAATGGTCCGGAGGCACTGGTTGGGGTGGGGGGGGCGAGTTAAGGGCGTGCGGGGGGAGGGGGGGTGTCTTAGAGCACAGTGGGAGAAAGGGTGCGGGACCATAGGGAGCGGCAAAGGTAGGGCAGGAAGGGAATGGAATGGGGAAGGGGGAGATGGAACAGCGGGTCGTCACTATGGAAAAATCAGTAATTTTTTTTTTTTTTTGAGACAGAGTCTCACTCTATCGCCCTGGATAAAGCGTGATGTCATACCTCACAGCAACTTCAAACTGGGGCCGAGCAATCCTCAGTAGCTGGGCCTATCGGCATTTTTCTATTTTTATTTTATTTATTTATTTTTTTCAGTTTTTGGCTGGGGCTGGGTCTGAACCCGCCACCTCTGGTATATGGGGCCAGCGTCCTACTCCTTTGAGCCACAGGTGCTGCCCTACATTTTTCTATTTTTAGTACAGACAGTTCTGGCTATTGCTTGGTCTCAAACTGCGATCCAGCAATCCGCCTGCCTCAGCCTCCCAGAGTGCTAGAATTACATTGTGAGCCACCGCGCACGGCCGTAACTTACATTTTAAAGATATTTGTTTGGATACTGTATTGATTTTTCTGAGATATAATTCACATAACAAAATTCATGGTTTAAAAATAATATAATTTGGGCGTGGCATGGTGGCTCACGCCTATAATCCCAGCACTTAGGAGGCCCACGCAGGTGGATTGCTTGAGCTCAGGAGTTTGAGACCAGCCTAAGCAAAAGCAAGACCTCATCTCTAAAAAAATAAATTGATTAATTTTAAAAAGCCGGTCGTTGTGGTGAGCACTTATAGTCCCAGCTACTTGAGAAGCTAAGGCAAGAGAATCACTTGAGCCCAAGAGTTTGAGTTTGCTGAGCTGTGATGCCACAGCACTCTACGAAGCCGACAAAGTGAGACTCTGTAATAATAATAATAATAATAATAATACAATTGAGGCCCCGTGTTGTGGCTCACACCCTTAATCGTAGCACTCTGGGAGGCTGAGACAGGTGGATTCCTTGAACTCAGGAGTTCTAGACCATCCTGGCAAGAAGGAGACCTGTCTCTACCAAAAGTAGAAAAACTAACCAGTGTTGAGCAGGTGTCTGTAGTCCCAGCTAGGGGGAAGCTGAGGCATGAGAATTACTAGAACCCAAGAGTTTGAGGTTGCTATGAGCTGTGATGAGGCCATGGCACTCAATCCCAGGGAAACAGAGTGAGACTATGATTCAAAAAAAATAACAGTACAATTCAGTAGTGGGATCATGCCTATTAATAGCCACTGTACTCCAGCCTGGGCAATATAGCAAGACCCTGTTTCTCATTTTGTTTTATTTTTTTTATTTATTTACTTACTTATTGAGACAGAGTCTCACTCTGCTTCCTGGGATTGACTGGCATGGTGTTATAGCTTACAGCCTCCTCAAACTCTTGGGCTCAAGTGATCCTCTTGCCTCAGCCTCCCAAGTAGCTGGGACTATAGGTGCCTGCCACAATGCCTGCTCATTTTTTTCTATTTTTAGTAGAGATGGGTTTGTCTTGCTCAGGCTAGTTTCTAACTCCTGAGCTCAAGCAATACACACACTTCAGTCTCTCAAACTGTTTAGGACTACAGGCATGAGCCATCACACCCAGCCCTATCTCTAATTTTAAAAAATAATAAAATGAAAAGATATAATGCAGTGGCATTTAGTACACTCACAGTGTGGTACAACCATCACAACTATCTGATCATAACATTTTTACCGTCCCTCAAAGAAATCCCTCAATCCATTAGTAGTCACTCCCCAGTCCCATCTCCCTCTGGCCCTAGGCAACCACAATCTCTACAGATTTGCCCTTCCTGCACATTTTATATAAAAAGGAATCATATCCTCTATCTTACAGGGGTACAAGTGAAACTCTCTAAGAGTAGAATCAGAACATTTTAAAACTATAACTGAGAAAATGACATGAAGGCTGTGTTGATCAGTTTGATGGAAGTATTTCGGATTGCATGTGTAAACCCCACACTGTACCCCAGAAGTGCATTAATGTACATAGTTACCATTCAATAAAAAATAAAAAAATTTAAAAAAAAAGAAGTTAAACTAATCCACTATTAAACTGTTTAGGGTGAGGGAAACTGAGGCCCAGTGAGGGCAGGTGACATGCCCCAGGTCTCACAGCCAGGAATAGGCAAAGTTGAACAGGTATCCAGGTCTCACAGCCAGGAATAGGC
>CAUYQV010046534.1:0-18606 GCA_963574575.1 Galagoides demidoff
GGACCACAGGCGCCCTCTACAACGCCCGGCCATTTTTTGGTTGCAGCCATCATTGTTGTTTGGCTGGTCCGGGCTGGGGATTCGAACCCGCCACCTTAGGTGTACGTGGCTGGCGCCTTAGCTGATTGAGCCACAGGTGCCGAGCCAACTTTCCCTCTTAATGAGGGAAGTCAGCAAGAAATTATGAATTCAGAGAAGTGACTTGAATTCTGGCCCTGGGGAAGAGCATTGCCCATTTAAGCACTCCAGTGGTCAGTTTTTAGCTGCTGGCAAAAGACCACTTCTCATGGCAAAATAAGCAGAAAAAGTGGTCTATTTATCTTCTAAGTTCTCATATCTAAGAAGATAAGGATGGACATTATCTAGGCAATTCAGCAAAATCAACTTTCTTAGGCAACATGGATCAACATATTGAGCAACAACAACAAAAATCTATGTAGTCTCATTGGCTAATCACCAAAATTCTGCTTCAGGCTTCCCCAAACCAAACTTTTCATTTGAAGTGGAGGTGGCACAAAGATAAGCAGGCACAGATTCCTTGAGCTCAAGCAAGTAAACAGCTGGGAACCAGCCAGGCTGCAGGCTGACCTCACTCAGCCTCCAGGGTGACCTCACCCAGCCTCAGGTCACAGGCTACTGGTAAACAGCAGCTGCAGGTAGTATCTCCACCTTGGAGGATTTCTCCAGGCTCCACCCCTGATCTCTGCTACAAATGCTTCTCCTCTCTGAGGTCTTTTCTCTGGATCTTGTTTCTGGAATTTCCTTGCCTTTGTTCTCTGCTTTGATGATGACTCTGGAATGTCCTCTCTGGATTTAATGTCTGTTTTTTTGCTGGAACCTCTCCCTCACCTCCATTTACTGCATCACGATTCCTGGAGCCCCAGCATGCCTGGTTTTTAGGACATAGTACACCAGCCTAGGGCTCCTGCTTGTCTAGGGAAAGGATCAAGGGTTGGGTTCTGCAGCCTGAGCAGGAACTTGGGTGTTTCTACTTGCAGCACAGGACCTGAGAGCCAAGAGGGATGATGAGAACAAAGTCAAAGTCAGGAACAGGCAAGGAGGGAACCGTGTTCTTGAAAATGGTAGCCAGTCCCAGTTGGGGTATTTTTTTCCTTGCACCAGCAGTCCTCAGCGCCTCAGACTGGCTTAAAGGGCCAGAAACAAGGAAGATCAATGATGCTCAAACCTGGTTCTATCTTAGAATCAAAAGGCGAGCTCAACAAACAAACATTGCAAGGCTCAGATCCCATCACAGAGCAATTAAACCAGAATTTCTGTGAATGGTCCCCACTTTTTTTTTTTTTTTTTGCAGTTTTTGGCCAGGCAGGGTTTGAACCCTCCACCTCTGATATATGGGGCCGGCGCCCTACTCCTTTGAGCCACAGGTGCCACCCAGTCCCCATATTTTTAAAAAAACTTTCCCAGAAGAGTCTAATGGGTGGGCAAGGTTGAAACCACTGAAGTGATGATAGAATCAGATCCCTTTGTCTCATCTTCGGCTGCACCTGACCAGACCACTGGGGCACAGAGAGCCAAGGCTTTGGGGTCACCACGAGTTTGAATCTTGGTGGTACTGCATACTCCTTGTGATCTTGAGATAATCTTAATGTTTCGGAAGGTATTTGGAGAATTATATGAGATGGGATAGTTAAGCATCCATCATCTTTCAGGTTCAGAACATGTCAACTCCTTCCCCTGTCACCACATAAATATGTTCCCTTATAGTCCTTTACTAGGAGCTGAGGTTGTCCTAGAAAAGCTGGGATACCAGAGCCATTGCCCCACATTCTGTGGGAGACAAGCATGAACTTGTACCACCCAACCTGGGAGGGAGACCAACCTCAGCTGCTGAGCACCTGGTAATCCCTAAGTCTGTTTCACCATCAGTATTTCCTAGGGTCCAGGATCCCCGGATCTGGAGGCCCAAGTTATCTCTAAGCTGCTTATATTTCTCCTGCCTCTCCTGCTTCCATATGTTGTCCCAGTCTATATGTTTGGACTTTTGACCTGAGCAGCGTAACTATAGTTGGTTTCTGTTTAGTCATTCTTCCTTTAGGAAGACCTATATTGAGCGTCCAGCCTGGCCCCTCTCTTGACTCCTGTCATCATTCCTCCCAGAAATCAGCACCTGGCCCGCACATCTCAGCCCTGGTTGGGTTTCTAGCCCATGCTGGCACATCTTCCAGTATCGGCTTCTCCCGAACTGACACCCACTGGCTCCTGCATACAGATTTGCTCCTTCACCTACCCTCCTGCTCCAGCACTGAGTTGGAAATATCCATGCTGCTCTCCACACCACTTCTGGAGCACCCAGCTACCCTTTCCAGGGTCACCCTCAAATCCAGGAGGGCCATTTCTATTTCTTCCTCTCTTCACAAGGCATCAGGTCCCCACTTGCTCCAGTCAGATCTCTCCCCTGCTCCCAGCCCCAGACTCACCGTTCTTCATTCCTGAACCATCTCAAGCCATCATGCCATTCGGGCCTTATAAATATTTGGTGACAAATCGTGATTGTCTTAGAGTCTGGGGACAAAAGGGAAAGTCCTTGCAGGAAGGTGTAACAGTCTACCCAGAAAGGGTCCATAAACTTAACTTGGACATGTGACTTCTTAGCACTTTGTGTGAAATGATGAGGTGGCTTTCATGTGTTACAGGATATACTTGAGGATATACTAATCTTTTCCAAAATCCAAATCAACTATGAATTTTCAACAATGCCTCCAGATTCTGTAGTAATTCACATAATCGGATATGTAAAGCATGTAGCATGGGGCCAGGGCCTTTTTCTGGAATCAATTTTGCAATTTCCTCATCAAAACCATTCTTCTTAAAAAATTTTTTTTTTAGTTGCAGTTTGGCCGGGGCTGGGCCGGTGCCCTACCCACTAAGCCACAGGTGCTGCCCCATTCTTTTTTTTTTTTTTTTATTGTTTAGGATTCATTGAGGTACAAAGAATTATGAAAACCATTCTGTTTTTTTTTTAATTGAATGATAACTATGTACATTAATACACTTCTGGGGTACAGTGTGGGGTTTTCACATGCAATCTGAAATACTTCCATCAAATTGATCAACACAGCCTTCATGTCATTTTCTCAGTTATAGTTTTAAAACATTCTGGTTCTACTCTTAGAGAGTTTCACTTGTACCCCTGTAAGATATATCTTAAAAATGGTCCCTCCAATCCCCCTCCCTCCACCCATTCCCCTTATCCTGAATTATTAAAGGTGATCCATAGCTTCTCTCCACCATAAAAGTCATAAATAAGTAAAGACAATGTTTCTTCCATCACATATTCAAATATGCCATGTTGGGACCTCTTGCCTTAGCCATTTAAAATCTTGAACAGTTTTGTTAATAGTTGATTAATTTCATCATTAAGAGTAATCTAATTTTTCTAACATTTAGTCATTAAAGACCTGATTCTATTCAATTGAAAATGTATATTTTACAACCAATTCTATATACATTTTTCTCCCCATTTCAGTTCTGACTTTGCCTCAAAAATTCCTCCTGGGAAGATGAATATGCTTGTATTTCTTCAGTTGGCTTTTCCTTCTGTTTCTGCCTAGGATCATTTAGTTCTACTTTAGAAGAGGGTTTGGACCTGTAGGAAAAGGGGCAAGTATGAATTTGTCTGGTCCTTCTATTCATCATGTGGCCTGGAGGCCACATGCTCCATTTCATTATCATACAAGCATACAACTATCAGCTCTTTCAGGGACTGCATTTTTTCAAAACCACAGCATCCCTCAGGAGCACAGCAATGCCTGGTCTCTACTTTCTACCATTGACAGTACAGATTATAGCAAATTTTATGAGATCTCCCTGCATGCTCTTGCTGTCCTTAGAGGTCTATCTAGTAATAGGCAACCTCTTAGGCAGATGTGTGTTTCTGGTGTTATTATTAGGCTTACTATTATTAGGCTAGCTTTATATAATAATTTTTTTTTGTCATTTTCTGTTTTATTTTCTGGAAGACTGTGTGAAAAACTGAGGTAATCTCTTGAAAGTTTGTTGGAATGTACCTGGAAAAAATACTTGGGATTTTTATGTTCTTGTTTAGAAGATATGGGTGTTATCTGTAACATTTCTTCTTTTTTTGCAGTTTTTGGCCAGGGCTGAGTTTGAACCTGTTACCTCCAGCATATGGGGCTGGCACCCTACTACTCCTTTGAACCACGGGCACCACTCATTTCTTTTCATTTAATAGTCGAGGCCATATCTGTGCTTTTTTTAAATTTGACACTAATTGGGTGGGTGTCGGAAACTTTAGCTCTTGGTTATTATAGATACATTTTATTTTTATTTTAATTAGATAATATCATTTAGCATCCATTATAATAACAATTTTTATTTTTAAAGTCAAATCAGAATTCCTAAAGCACGTGAGCATCTTTAAGTGTATTTTTACTGGTTACATTGTAAGTAGTTCATTGGAAATTCTCGGTAAGCACACAAACTCTTCTATGCCTTGTATCCCCCTGCTGCTAAGAAACTATTTATTATGATCTCATATTTAAATAATAGTTGGTCTTGTTATAAAATTCCAGTTCTAAAGGTCTTCTCCTCACATACTGTTAAAATACTGTTTATTTATTTATTTATTCATTTTTGAGACAGCTTCTCAAGCTGTCACCCTGGGTAGAATGCTATGGTGTCACAGCTCACAGCAACTTCAAACTCTGGGCTCAAGTGATTCTCTTGCCTCAGCCTCCCAAGTAGCTGGGACTACAGGTGCCCACCACAACGCCTGGCTATTTTTGTTGCAGTTGTCATTGTCATATAGCAGGCCTGAGCCGGGTTTGAACCTGCCAGCTTCCATGTATGTGGACAATGCCCTATCCACTGAGCTATGGGTGCCACCAAAATATTAATAAATAAGAATATTTATGTTCTTATACCCAATATTACTGTGTAAAAATACAGCATCATTGTAAATATAGTCTGTTCTTTTTCTCTGAAAACTGTAAAAATACAGCATCATTGTAAATATAGTCTGTTCTTTTTCTCTGAAAACTTTTAGAATTTTTCTATGTCTTTGATATGCTTATAGTTGACATAAATTGTGGGCAGATTTATTCTCATTGCTCCCCTTTATTTCCGTGGGCACTCCTAGTCTTACTGGGTGGCTCTGAGAAATTGATCTCTATTATTTTTTCAAATTTTTTAATTTGTTATTTTTCTCTATTTCTGGGATTATTATTGCCCAATGCTTAGGATTTCTACCCTTCTCTCCTTTCTGTTATGCTTACTATATATTTATCCTTTCTTTTTCCTTTAGGTGATTTCCCAGTCTTCTTTCACAGTGGACTTATTAATTCCTCAGTAGGGTTTATTTTATAACTTACTCTAACTGCTAACCCACTAGATTAAGAACTCCAGCATTAAAATAATTGCTAGGTACACAGATAAATCTGATTTATTAAAGAAATATGGAGGAAGGTAGTCAATAAAATACATACAGTTCTCCAACTTTTTGCCTTCCCATTGAAAGTACTATCCGGACCTTGTATTTTTGTGTAGTTCACACAAAAATTCTGTGCCAGGGAGGCAAATTGGCAGAAAACTAGGGGTGGATTACTCAAAATATTTAGAAATTCCTAAAATTGACAATCTATGTTATAATCTTGTTGTTTTGCAACTTCCTTTTCTTGAACACCAATAGCCCAAAAGTTTGCATAAAGTTATTCTTTTTAGCTGCCTGCTGAGTCAACACCTTCCAAGAATACCTGTGGCTGAGTTACAAACATCCCCCAAGAATAAAGTAGCTTGTCTTTGCATGTCATCCATTATGTTCTTTGTTTGAAGTATATTCTTTGGAACTAAGTCTTTTTTTTGTCTTATTTTCTTTTTTCTTTCATTTTGGTAATTTGATCTTCTAGTTTTGGTATGTTAATTGAGTTCTTTTTCATTCTTCATCCATTTATTCTAATATATCTACTTCTGATGGCATGTGCATCATTTTTCTTTTCCATTCGAAATAGTGAGCTCCTCAGATCCAGATTTTGTAGGCCTGTGAGTTTATACTACATGTTTCTATTAAGGATAGCTGGGACAGTTCAATAATGTGCATTATTATAGATTGTCCCCAAATTAGATCTCTGAGTCATCCTAATGAACTAAAGCTAAGTAGCAGTGAGTCTTAAATTGAACGTGAGTATACCACAATCTGTTCTCAAACTAAGAAAACAGTTTATCACTTCAAGGTTTTACCCTCCATCTTCAGGGAGAAGCAGACTTAAGTCGGAGGGACATTTTCTGGCTCTTTCTGTTTTTTTTTTTTTTTTTTTTTTTTTTCAACCAGTCCATACCATAGTGTTGTAAAAACTAGTGTTTAGAAAGCAAACTCCAGTAGCTGGTCAGTTACCACATACATTTTTCCAGCAACTAATTTACCCAGTTTTCATTTTTTTTCCTGAGGACAACTAACTCATGGGTCTGATTTGCTACAGATATAGGACTAGGTATTGACAATTCCAAGATAACATGGGGATATGTATGAAAGAGCTATCACAGAAACTATTTGAACTTATTAAAATAGTGCCTGTCTACCTCTTGTCACAAGATAAAGCCACTAGCACTAAGACAGACGTGTTCAAAAGATGAACATTTCCCTCAAGGGTTTTTCCTCACTTCATGCTCTGATTTCCCTTGGGTTGGTATTCAGGAAGATTCTAGCAGTTTTTGCCAAATCAGCATAATGTTAGGAACTGATAGTTCTAAAATTTCTCCATGAAGAGATTTATGAAGGTTGGACTCCAGTCCATTTTTATAAACATTTTACATCACTTAAAACTATTTAATCTATGTTATCAGGATTTAAAGAGTGATCTACCTGTTTATCAGAATAATACATTATTTGAAATGGATGTTTCTTTATTATTTGAGCTCCTAATAGTCAGTTAAATTTAGACTTCTTTCCACTTTTGCTTTATAAATTTTAATGCTTTTTTTAATTTGGTGAGAAAAAATTTGTAGGGCTGTGCCATTTGCAGTTTTTAATTTCTTTATAAATCACTTTAAATGTACACCTCTGAATTCATATTTGTCTAATAGTCACACTGTGATCTAAACTTAATATTGGCTTAGTTAATAACTTTGTCTTGATTTTTACTCTATTTCTGATACTGTATTTGTGTGTGGCCAATAGTCTAGTGTCTTTTATCCATGTTTAATTTCTTCACCTTGTGGTCATTTGAAAGATTTATACTATGACTTTGGTACAGTTGCATGACACTTATCTGCTTATTTACTCAACACTATTACCTATCTACTTTGAAAAAGAAACATCCTCCTTAGATTTCTCAGTATGATAGCATTGGCCTAAACCGTAATTTATCAATAAATCTTCCTAAAACTCATAAAGATCAAATGGAGAGAAAATAAAATTACCCATAATTCTGTTAATATAAAATAGAAATTTTTATTAAATGTACTTATAAATTATGTAATTTTAATTTCCATATAAGTGGGGAAAAATGTATCTGAGACTTCTGAACCTTGCCATGTTGGGTAGAAAGCCCATATCATGCTCCTGTGCATTTTGGACAATGACAGGGAAGAGAACACAGTACATTGGGAACCAAGATATTAATGAGGGTTCATTCCTAGAAGAGGAAATGTCTTCTGTGAGTAGAAGCAGATCTGAGGCCTAATGAATCAAAGCACTGACTAATGGTGATAAGAAAGGAAAAGTCTGGAAGGCCTGTGAGAATAGGGACTGCAATCCTATTTCATGAATAATGCATGTTAGACCAGAGAAATGTTTCTTATAGACTTAGTGACAGGATAAAGAAAGGACTTCTGAAGGATCATAAAACAACAAAATAGAAGAAACAGAGCCGAAAATGAGAGACAAAAAGAAAAGCACCCTATAATGAGGAAATAATGCTTTCCTGTAGTAACCACAAGCGTCTGCCCTTCAACTGAGAAATTAAAATGTTCTACCACAGCTTTTATAAACTTCCCTGTGATTGCCAATCTCACAAAAATTTTAAATGAGTTTAAACACCAGAAAATGCATTAACCATAAAGTCTTAATTAGACATGAAAATAAAAATCAAAATTATTTAGCAGAAAATACACACACACACAGGGTAACAACCCATAGTGTAAACTGTACTAACGAGACCAGCAAATGTAGATATAAAAGTAAATAAAGATACAGAAATACACAAAGCAAGGGACATGAATTTTAGAAAAGATACTGAATGATAATTTTTTTTTAAATTTCAGAAATGAAGAACAAATTTCAGGGCTTGAACACATCTGCTGATAATTCAGTAAGGAAGAAAGTACTGAATAATAAGATTTAACAACGATAAAAAGGAAAAGAAATATTTGGAAAATAGCCATAAAATAATAGAGTAGAGGAGTGGCAAAAAGGATCCAACATAAATATAATTGGATCTTCTGAAAAATAGAAACAATTATAACATAAAAAGAATAGGACTAATATTTAACATTAAATAAATTCACAACTATTTAGAAGTGTAAGAAAATATACTAACACATTTTGAAAGAAGCTGGTTTTTAACTAGAAATTTCACCTAGAACAATCAACTCTGAAACATAACTTTGTTATATACAAATAAAGTTCTTTTTTTTCTTTTTGAGAGAGAATCTCTGTTTGTCACTTGTGGTAGAATATCATGGTTCACAGTAACCTTGAACTCAGGCTCAAGGGATTCTCTTGTTTTAACATCCAGAGTAGCTGGGACTGTTACAGGTGCCAGCCACAATGCCCTGCTATTTTTAGAGACTGGATCTGCTCTTGCTGAGGCTGGCCTCAAACCTATGAGCTCAGGCAATCCACCTGCCTGAGCCTCTCAGAGTGCTAGGATTATAGTCGTGAGTCACCATGCCCCGCCCTACAAAAAAAGTTTTTAGGCTGAGTTGGCTTAACGCCTTTAATCCCAGCACTCTGGGAGGTCAAAGCAGGTAGATTGCTTGAGCTCAGATGTTCCAGACCAGCCTGAGTCAGAGCTGAGACTCCCTCTTTAAAAATAGTTGGGCACTGTAGCACATGCCAGTAGTCCCAGCACCAGAAAGGCTGAGGCCAGAGAATGATTCCAGCCCAGAAGTTTGAGGTTGCTACTGAGGGTGACAAAGTGAGACTGTCTAAAAAAAGAAAGAAAGAAAGAATGAACAGAACAGAACAAAGAAAGAAAAGAAATTAGGAGATCATGCAATTTGGGGATCATGCAAAAACATCAATTTTTTTTAAAGTTAAAAAAATTAGTAAATTATAATATACTTCATTACAATACACAACCTTACTGCCACATTAAAAAACAATAACTCAAGGAACGAAAGCATGATACGAAGATTTTTCTTCCCCCCAAACCTATAAAAAAATCAAGAAGCAATATCTGGAGAAATATTGTTCTCATGAGCTAGCCAAGTAAAATTTACTATATAAGGGTACTTCATTCTAATAAAGGGATGACTCTGAAAATTATACAAAAAAGGGTTGTTGGTGGAAAACCCTTTATTCCTGTATAAATGCATATACACACTCTAACTGTAAAATTAAAACAAAAGATTGAAATGAACATAGAAAAGTAATCTATAAAACTCATATGCTATGTAAAAGTAAGCATTGCAATTTGTTTTTAATGGAGGGAGAGGGAGATTCAATTAAACAAAGGGAAATTTGATATTATCCTATTGATAATATTTTACATAGTAATTGGGAACAAAAACATTAATTAAAATGTCAAACCAAATATTTGAATTCTAAGAAGGGAAAGCCAGGAGGCTAAGGACATGCTAATGAGCACATTTCAGGTGGTTATAAAGGTAGCAAGTCAGCTAATTTAAGAAAATATTAGATTGGCAACAAAACAAAGGCTATGCTGTAAACCAGAAATAATTTAGAAAACAAAGTGATTTACAAGGTTAAGACATTGAAGAATTACCAAATGCAAACAGAAAAAGGAGGGTTTTCAGTTTCCATGTGAGAAGTAGAATTCAGACATTATTAATGAAGACTCTAATTCTGGAGGTTGCAAATCAACAATAGTTAACATTATGCACAATATACCCTAAAATGGGAAAAATAAATTATAAAACAAAGAAAAATACGTTTCTACTTGGAAATCAATATGAATTTTTTGTTGTATAACTGTAATAAATATAAATAATTAATTCTGGACGGGGATGATGGCCCATGCCTGTAATTTTAGCACTCTGGGAGGCCAAGGTGGGAGGTAAGATCAAGAACCTGTCTCTACTAAAAATAGAAAAATTCTGGGCATCCTGGTGGGTGCATATAATCCCAGCTACCTGGGGCGCTGAGGCAAGAAGATGGCTTGAACTCAGGAGTTTTATGTTGCTGTCGCTAGGCTGATGCCATAGAACTCTAATTTGGCAATGAGTAAGACTCTTTCACAAAAAAAATTAACAATAATTGTAACAAGAATACATTAGAAATAAAGGATTATACACAACATAGTATTAGGCAGAAATTTTTAATTCTTGAAATCTTAACATTATTCAAAAAGTGATTTAACACAAAAAATACAAAGATGACATCAAATTAAATTGAAAGAAATTAAAAGTAAGGAAATATATGCAATAAAATTTATTAAAAATTACAGATTAGTTTCTTAAAAGAATCTTTGCCCCCTCAAGAGAAAAGAGATTTAATACTGAGTTGAGAAAGATCATTTCATGTAATTTATGTTTGCAAAAAACTACAAAAATATCAGTTTTTCACAGAAAACATGTTTAAAGAACGATTGCTCTTACCAAAAACAAACTTTTAGATATGTTAATTTTTGGATATAATTTCACAGACTTTGAAAAATCAGATACTTGAAATTATCTAACCTGTTCCTAATCATACAATAAGGAAGAAATCTTCCAAATTATTTTTATTAAGCAATAATATAACATTGAGACTTAAGCCTGGTTAAGATTGTATGAAAAAGTAAATTACGGGTCAACCTATATAATAATTACAGTGTTCCAACATAGTCACAAAAAAATCAGATAACACCTTTTCTCAATCTAAAATGTCCCAGTGGGTTTTATTTCAGGAATACAAAGTTGATTCAATATTAAGATAGTCAACAACTTAGTTTATAAGAGTGGTAGAATGGGGAAAACATAAAAATATATATCACTTCTATATGCTTAAAGAGAATTCGATTAAGCTAAACATATCTTTATAAGGAAAAAGACTTAAATGACAAGTCAGTACTCATTGTCGTTACATCCATCTATTTATATCTATACCTTTAGGTATCGAAAAACAAGCATCTTTCTTAATGAAGAAAAGATAAAAGCATTCTGGATGAAGTCAAGAGTGTAGTAATATTCTTCATATCCTTTTTCTTTTTAACATTATGTAACAGACTACAGCAAGATAATAATCAGAAGCATCAGAATCAGTCTGACAGAATCAATGGAAATGGACACTTTATAAGAGTATTTATAAAGGATATTTGACCATGTCTAGAGACATTTTTGATTGTCACAGGGTTAAGGGTAAAGTTGAGGGAGCTACTGGCATGTAGTGAGTGATGTCCAAGAAAGCTGCCGTTACACCTCCTACAATGAGCAGGACAGGACGGCACCTAACCCCACCCTGTAACAAAGATTTATCTCAGCCAAAATGTCAACAATGGTGAAGTTGAGACATTTTGACACACAATAACAAATAGATGATATAATGGAAAAAAGACAACATTTACAAAAGCAAATGAAATATGAAAAATATCTAAAGTAATAGCAACAATTTAAGCACAAAACTTCCATAATGAAAATTTTGAAATGCTCCTAAAAATAAATGAACTCGACCTCATGAAAAGATATACAATATTCTTGGACACAGAGACTAAACTAAAAAAAAAAATTTTTGTCCTATTTTTAGAGACAGAGTCTCACTTTATTGGCCTCAGTGAAGTGCCATGGCCTCACACAGCTCACATCAACCTCCAACTCCTGGGCTCAAGCGATTCTCTTGCCTTAGCCTCCTAAGTAGCTGGGACTATAGGCGCCTGCCACAACACCTGGTTATTTTTTGTTGCAGTTTGGCCAGGGCCAGGTTTGAACTCACCACGCTTGGTATATGGGGCCAGTGCCCTACCCACTGAGCCACAGGCTCCACCCTAAACTAAAAAATATTTAGACTGAGTAAATTTTATGTGACTTCCATATAAGCAACCAAGAGATTTTTTTTCCTGTAAATCTATAAATTGATTGAAATAAAAATAAGTCATGGAATACAAAAAAATTAAAAAGTAAAGAATAATCAGGAAAACTGTGAATAAATATAAGTACATAAGTACGCATATAATAAAGATGACTTTTTAAATCATTGAGAAGTTAATAGTCACATATATATAAATATTCATTTATAAAGTCAATCAGGATTTCATTTGTCACTTCCTAATACCTTTATTTGCTAAATGTATCAAATCATTGGCCAGGCATTGTGGTGGGTGCCTGTAGTCCCAGCTACTTGGGAAGCTGAGGCAGAAGAATTGCTTGAGCCCAAGAGTTGGAGGTTGTTGTGAGGCAGAACGCCACTGCAGTCTACCAAAGGCAACAAAGTGAGACTCTGTCCCAAAAAGAAAAAAAAATATATATATATATATATACAATGTATATATATAAAATAATTTTTCTTACATCATATTCCACCTTGCATGTTTAAATAAAAAGACCAAGGATGGTAGCACTGTCAAAAGTGTCAAGAGTAGATGAGGAAAATTCATATTTATATGGTGAGGGTAAATCCCTGTCCCTACATAATAGAGGGAGTCTAAGGAAATGTACCTAGTATTGTATTCCAGGAACAAAGGCACATTAGAACCCAGTTTGGGACTCTATTGTTGGCAGATGGTCAGCCTTGGTGAAGGGATGCTCATATTGGTAGAGCAAATGCCTGCCATTCTCACTATGGCCACTTTTGTCAGGAGTCTCTTCAGGAAGTGCTGAAGAGGGGAGGGAAACAGGCTTACTGACTTTCACAGAATAGATTGTCTTGGGCAGTTATCAGCTTCCACTGCAGTGGCTGTTTGGAGCATGCAAATGAGAATATCCTCACACTAGGGCACACTTGGAGAGTGTAACCCCATCCTTCTTTCCCAGATCTCATGGCCCCAGACTTGTTCTGTGTTCCTGACAATCCTACCATATTTGGATGGCCACACCCATTCTTCTGGCCATCTTTTCTTCCAGGAAATGAACAAACAGATGCCCTGTTAATCAACTTGATTGTGTTCAGGGAAGCCCCGATGATATTTGGTGATCATTATTTCTAGGTGTGTCCATTAGGGTGATTCCAGATCAGATTAGCATTTGGATCAGTAGACTGAATAAAGAAGGTTACTCTCCCATTGGGTAGGTATTGCCCAACCCATTTAGGGCCTGAGTAGAGCAAAAAGGGAGAGGAAGGGCAAATTTACTCTTTTACCTAGTGTTGGTTCTAGGCCTTCACAGTTAGAGTGGGATTTACAGCACTGAGTCCTCTCATTCTCAGACCTGCATTTGGACTGCATCTGCACTTGCATCTTTCTTGGGTCTGGAGTTTATAACTGGCAGGTTCTGGGGCTTTTCAGCCTTCATTGTTATGAGTCAATTCCTCCTAATCTTCCTCTCTCTTCCTCTCTCTCCTTTTTTTCCCTTTTATGTATGTACGTATCTTTCTATCTCTCTGTCTGTCTGTCTATTATCCTTTTAGTTCTGTTTCTCTGGAGAACCCTGGCAAATACATCCTACTTCAGGTTCTGCCCACTAGGGGATTTGACAGTCCTGCTGTCTTTCAGGCCTCAACTAAAATCAGACTCTAATGTAGCTGCTCATTTTCAGCACGTATTAGTATAACAGAAATATCTCTCTATCTATATAAAATGAGACTGAGGTTTTTTCTTACTGTCACCTGGTAACCGAGAACTCTCCATGAGGCTCTCCATGTGGATTTGGGAGAAGTACTTGGTGGATTAAATTGATTTACACCTCAAAAGAACATGGCAATGTCTTCAGAGAATAATCAGCAAGCAAGGAAAGGATGCACACAAATTAGACTTCCAAGTTTTACAAAGTCTCTAAATGAGAAGGTGTTAAAACGGTGTGGATATTTTGAAGAAAGTAGTTCTGACAGCATAATCACAAGTGATTAATTGAGGATGGATTTTGGTGGGCCTTGAAACATAGTCACCTTAAATGTTTGGAGGAAAAAATTGAGGCATAAATTATAAGCAAACATCTTAAGAAGCTGATGTGTGATTTTACAAAGAACTCTATGTTAAGCTCAGGTTGAATTTTTATATACAACCTGAAAAGGATATATAATCAAGACTCAGTCACTTCCCAGAAAGTGAATTGGCATTTATAAGAGAAAAAGAAACTAATGAAGGATAAAAAATGGTGATCGTAAGTAATGCTTTGAGCAAGAAGAGATAAAAATCTGTCCTCTCACTCCTTGAGAAATACGCTATGATGATAATAATGACACAGAGGAAAAACATTATTTTATTTATTTTGTGCCATTTATTTTTCTTGTTAAAGAAAAGACTTTGCACTGGAATAGAAAATTTAGCACTTGCTATTGGTAAGAAGAGATTCAAATCTAAACTACAAGAGGAAATTGTAAAAAAGCAAGTATGCTATTTTTCATATTCTGCATTGTATGAATTAAATTACAAGGCACTAAAAGATATGACAGTAAAAATGCAGTATCATCACCACTAAAAATTAGTGGAGAAGCATAGGAAAAATTAGATTCTCAAAGGCACTTACAAGTTTTGAGGCCAAAAAGATGGAATCTGCCGCAAACCAGAGATCTTGGTGGCAGTTTTGAATAATTTTCCAGAGTCTATTAATAAAAGAACAGTGTTGGAACACCTATAAACGAGAGTGGTGATGATGAGGAACTAATATAAGCCCATTAAATAAGTCACACTAAGCTAGTTCAATTGTCTTTTTTGATGTGGTTATGAGACTATAAGCTCAGAGAAGTGCTGCAGACGAAATGAAAATGACTTTCAGCCAGCTGCTTGACAGGCCCTCCCATGATACCCTGTTGTGTAAAAGGAGAAATGTACATGGCACGGCAAATTGGGCAAATGAATACAACCAAGGACCCATCAACAGGGATCAAGTTCAAGTCACTTTCACACGTGCTGTGATTTCCCCCGGACTCTTTTCTTTGCTGTATCTCTATGAATTGGGTACAAACTTTGATAAGATTCCCACTAAATTTGTGCAACAAGGGAGTAGGAAAATATAATAGATATTCTAGGTAGCAAATTCAGCATTCAAAAAGATCCCTGCAGGCTAGGAGGGTCACACTCAAAAGCATTTTGCGTTTGGGTAGACAAAAACCGCAAAATGAAAAGGAGGAGGAGAAGAAGAAGGAGAAGAAAAATGACCAAAGGAGAAGCAAGGTTTAGTATACAGTGATGGAAAAAAGTATATTGTAGTTGGGAGTCAGATTAACATTATGTAAAACTATAATATAGACAAATCAACTAAAGTAAAACTTTTTTTAAAGAAGTTGACCCAAAGAAGGCTACCAAGGTAACCATAACTCCCAGTATTTACATCAATCCCGCAATTTGAATTTGGGCTGGCTCTAGGATTCACTTATAACTAACAAAGTCATCATTAAGATGACTTCTAGGGTAGTTAGAAAAAAATCCTTCCCATGGTGCTCGTCCTGGGAATGTTTACTCTGGATGCAGTGGGCTGCCATTTAACTGAGACTGCCCTGGGTTGACCATGCAGTGAGAAGTTCAAACTAGCCACATTGGGAGAGAGATGAACAACTAGACCGGGGACTCAATGTGTGAGTAACGAAGCCTCCAGTTGACTCTAGCCTTGGTCACCATCTGATCATACCTACATATGATACTCAGAGCAATAACTGTCCAGCTGAATCTGTCAATCCTCAGAACCATGACAAATAATACTTAATGCTTGCAATTGAACACTGACTTTTGGAGTGGTTTCTACATAGCAAAAGATAATTGAAATAATCCAGAACTTGATGTGGACTTATGCTACATTGATAGAGGTACTTTCCTATTTAGAAGAAGGGTAGCAGGGAGGGGAGCTGTTTATCATTCTACTCATTTCAGGTCATACAATACTCAGAGTGGACAACTTCATTTTGATGCTTCTGCCTTAAGAAGTTTATTCATAAACTGGACTTCACCAAACGAGAGAAAATAGTGATGAGATGAACCATTTTCTGTAAGAAATGCCAAGCAACTAAGGGTGTTTTGCTTGGATAAAGAACAAGCACAAGTAAGATAAAAACATATCTCCTGCTTTATCCATAACAATTTAAGGTTTTGTCTGTTGCCTCGCTGCCTGTCCAAATTATTATTGAACCAGTTCCTCTTTACATTAAAATAAATGAGGAAGGAATTATATTTTGCCCTTGTATTTTAAGTTCATTCTGTGTTCTCATCCAGTATTGTGTGAGACCTTTGCATTGGACAGAATTCTCACTCTAACGTGCTCTAATTTGAACAATGATCGGCAATAACTCGGATCTTTCCTCAACATTTTCTACATCACCAACATCCCCTTTCAAAAAACATAACTGACACAACTAAATCTTCTCAGACACAGGTATCTTAGGAGAGCTAAGTCCCTTGGACTTGGGTTGTAATCAGAGAAATAATTAATGTGCACCTTCTAGCAGTGGAAGTTGTGATCTAAGATATCAAATAAGATACTAGGTTGTTAGTTAGCTGTGTCAGTTAAAAAAAAAAAGAAATTACAGGCTGAAAGTCGTCTTAACTATGTGTGAGAATTAAAACTAGAGCAAACCTGTTGAGGAATTAATATGGGAAAAGAAATTTGTTCCTGATAATGTATTTTCATCATTTATCATATGAAACATCATGATTTAGTATGTGTACCCATAAAGGTTGCATTTACACATTACACTGAAAAGGATGAATTTTTTTTTCTCTTAACATGACTTTAATTTAGATCAAGTGCACAGCTTTCCACAGTAACCGAGCTCTGCTCTCATTCCAAGTTGTCTTGTACATATAAGAAAAATGAAACTAAAATTAATACGTTGACTCTGTTAGAAGTTCAAAAACAGTTCATTGGCACCAGTTTTAATCAGTGACATTAGAATCTTCAAAATAATTCCGGTAATCATTTAATTTCCATCATACAATTCTTGGAATTAGAGATTTTAGAAGCCAATTTAGTCAAACACACGAACAATGTTATTACTGTGAATGGTATGTATTATAAAAGTATTAAAAATGTTTAGTATTAAAGATGAATTTTGTCCTATAAATAATAAAAATAGAAACTTTGGAGAAAAAGTATGGCTACAATTATGATCTTACAAGAAAAAAAAAATCTAAAAATCCAAAAAGGTAAAACATTCATTTATTGGACAATTACACAGGTGTAGCTTTGCAAAGGTATAGCTATCATAGTCACATAATTAGGATTCTCTAGTCACTCAAAAAGTAAGAAAGAACACAAGAAAGGAAGTATATGAATAATAATTTGTTACTACTACTAATAAGAAATGTCAATAATTAATGATGCACAATAACATCAAGCAGAAGAAATTATCCTCACCTGGGCACATTGTTTTTACTGTGGAGAACCAAAGACAAAGAAAAAATTTTGAAATAAGCCATGATGGAAAGGAAAAAACTTGTATATAGAAGAAGCATATAATAATTGTTTTCTGAAACTATATAAGCAAGAAAACATCTTAAAAAATGTTTAAAGTGTTAGAAAAAAGGTTACCCTCTAACCTTGAATTATATATTCAATAAAAATGCTCTTCCAAAATGAAGTAGGTTTTGTTAAATAACAAAAACTGAGAGAATTCATTACCGTGAGAATTTTCCTATAATAAATTTTGGAAGAAGTTTCTCATGGAGGAAGAAAATTATATAATTCAGAAATTCAAATCCATAC
The DNA here is from genome assembly GCA_963574575.1 of Galagoides demidoff. NCBI lineage: Eukaryota > Metazoa > Chordata > Mammalia > Primates > Galagidae > Galagoides > Galagoides demidoff. The sequence continues at coordinate 17,923 of CAUYQV010046534.1, forward strand.
AGAGAAAGAAAAAGCAGTGAAGAAGAAATAAACGAAGATAAAACAATATTTTAAATTTTTCTTATTATTAATCTAAATATAGCTGTTTTAAAATAATAATGTAATAGCTGGTTATAGCATGTGAATAAGTGTGAGATGAGTGCAAGCAATCTTAGGAAGCAGGATTTAGGCTACTCTGTCACAAGTTACTTCCACTACACATGAAGCAGTGTGGTATTTTATGGAGATGGACTTAGAATAGTTATCAATGAATATTAAACATGACTTGGCTGCCAGTTATATAAATACATATATTTTAAATTAGGAGAGGAAATGGACTTATAAAATGCTAAAAAAAAAAAAACAGAGGAAACAGTAAGAAAAGAATGGGGGTGAGGAGGAGAACAATTTAATAACAAAGAAAATAGTCACAAACTTCGTAACTTGGCCATGGTTTTCTTTTTTGTTTGTTTGTTTGTTTTTAATTTTTTCTATTAAATCATAGCTGTGTGCATTAATGCAGTCATGGGGTACAGTGTGCTGGTTCTATATACAATCTGAAAGATTTTCATCAAACTGGTTAACATAGCCTTTATGGCATTTTCTTAGTTATTGTGTTAAGACATTCATATTCTGCATTTAGAAAGATTCACATGTACCCTTGTAAGATGAACCATAGGCGTGGTCCCACCAATCACCGTCCCT
>CAUYQV010046535.1:0-11399 GCA_963574575.1 Galagoides demidoff
TTTTAAAACTATAACTGAGAGAATGACATGAAGGCTGTGTTGATCAGTTTGATGGAAGTATTTCAGATTGCATGTGAAAACCCCACACTGTACCCCAGAAGTGTATTAATGTACATAGTTATCATTCAATAAAAAAATTTAAAAAGAAAAACAAAAACAAAGTGTCATGTACTGTTAAGAGTCAAATTTTATTCAACTTGTAGAAGACATGAGACTCCAGAATTGGAGACAAAGGAATTTATTATTGACGCAATAGTCAGAACATCAGCATTTTCTTGCATTGATTTCACAAATGCAAATTCCCACAGTGTAGTATTTTACCATGTCTCTTTCTTCTTTTTTAAAGAAAGGGTTGAAATGAGCCCAGAAATGAAAGTCAGCCACATATCAGCTCAGTTTTCAGCTCAATATTGCCCACTTTGAAGCTCAATGCAAAGAAGTCTTTAAGAATCCATTAATTGTTGAAAGATCTCCAGATCTATTTTTAACTCTCTAAGTGTGTTCCAGATGACTTTCCAAAAAGAACTTAAAGGAGGTATACTTGTAATATATTATGTGTGTATATTGTAATACCTAGAACAACCACTAAGAAAACAATGTAAAACAATATACTAAGGAACACTACAAATAAATTAAAATGGAACCTTAAAAAATGATCATATAACTCAAAAGAATGTAGAAAAAGAGAATGATGGAATAAGAAACAAGGAAATCAAACAATAAAAAAAATAGTGGACTAAGATAACAATTACTTTAAATTTAAATGCCCTAAACACAATTAAACAACAGAAATCTGTGCAGTGGAAAAAATAACTAATTTAGCAATATGGTGTCTATAAAAAACTTACTTCAAATATAATGACATCACTAAGTTGAAAGTAAAAGAGTGGAAAAATAAGTACCATGAAAACATTACTTTAAAAACCAGGAAATAGCCTTACTGACAGAAGGTTAAGTCTGCGTCAGGGAAAAAAAAAAATTCCTAGAAACAAAAAGGGACACTACATAATGCTAAAAAGATCAGTCAACTGAGGGGATGCATAATCCTCAATGTTTATGCACCAAACAACTGAGCCTAAGAACATAAGATACAAAGAAATGATAGTACTGAAAGGAGAAATAGACAAATCCACTATAGCTGAGGACTTTGACATCCTACTGTCAGAGAGATATAGAACTACTCAACAGAAAATTAACAAACAAGTATATAGAAAAACTGAAGAACACAATCAACCCAAAAGATTTATATATGTATATATGTACATATATATTAACTATATGGAGAGATTTATTATATACACACATAAACACATATAAGGGCTTCCCATCAAGTATCCAGCCATGTATGTTTCTATTTTTCATATTACTTGTCTAGATACTTTCAGGATAGCATGTATCTCTCCTGCAAAGAACTAGCATCTATAAAGAACTAAAAACTCAAAAGCAAAGATACAATCAAATTAGAAAACAGGCAAAAGAAATGAGGAGACATTTCATTGAAGAAATACACAGTTGACAAACACAAAAAGTTGTTCAACATATTCAGACATTAGTGAAATGCAAACTGAAACCTCATCACTAAAAGATATCAACACACAACTGTCAGAATGCCTAAAGTTAAAAATAGTGGCAACACTGAACGCCAGTGAGGATTTGAACAAACTGGATAACTTATACATTTCTGGTAAACATTTGAAATGGTACAACTACCTTGGAAAATAGTTTGGCAATATCTCAGAAATTTAGATATGAACTTACCATACAACTCAGTAATTTCACTTTTGGGCATTTATCCTAAAGAAATTAAAACTTACATTCACAGAAAAATTTAATGTACTATAGACACCAATGTTTATAATAGCTTTATTCTTATTTATTATTTCAGATCAATATGAGAGTACAATGATTTAGTTACATTGTTTGTTTTTGTTAGATAAAGTACAAGTTGTACTTGAGCCCTTAAACCAGGAGGTATACCATATATCCCAAAATTGTACTCATTAAATGAGAGCTTATAAAACACCATCCCTCCTCCCCTCTTTCCCCTCCCTCCACCCCTCCTTGAATTTAATTGTGTGTTTTATCCTTGTATGGGAGTGTAATTGTTCATCTACTACTTTCATATTAGTATTGGGTACATTGGATGCTTACTTTTCCACTCTTGTGGTACTTTACTTAGGAGGATGTTCTCCAAATCCATTCAGGTAAATACAAAGGATGTAAAGTCTCCATCTATCTTTGTGGCTGAATAGTACTCCATGGTATGTAGATACTATCGGACATGATCAAGCTAAAAGGCTTCTGCATAGCTAAGGACACAACTAAAGCAAATAGGCACCCTTCAGAACGGGAGAAGCTATTTGCATGTTATGAATCTAACGAAAGCCTAATAAACAGAATCTACAGAGAACTTGAACTAATCAATAACAGAGCAAACAATCTCATTTATCATTGGTCAAGAAACATGAACAGAACCTTCTCCCAAGAAGACAGACGAATGGCCAGCAAACACATGAAAAAAATATTCATCAGAGAAATCCAAATCATAACCACTCTGAGATATCACCTAACCCCAATGAGAATAGCCCACATCACAAAGTCCCAAACCTGCAGATGCTGGCATGTGTATGGAGAGAACGAAACACTTAAACACTGTTGGTGGAATTGTAAACTAATTCAGCCTCTATGGAAAGAAGTCCTTAAAAAGCTAAATGTAGATCTTCCATTGATCTGTAATACCCTTCCTAGACATCTACCCAGAAGAAAAAAAATCATTACTATAAGGACATTTGCACTAGGATGTTTATTGCAGCTCAATTCACAGTCACCAAAATGTGGAAACAACACAAGTGCTCATAAACTTATGAATGGAATAGTTTTAGTATTGGAATACTAAACTTGGAATGTATTTCAACAGATGAACAGTTAAGTAAACTGTGTTAAATCCACACCATTAAGTACTATTTAGCAATAAAAAGCATGAACCACTGATACATGTAACAATTTGGGTGAATCTTCAGGGGATTATGCTGAGTGGGAAAAAAAAAAAACATTCCAAAAAGGCTATGTATTATATATGTATGACTGTTTATATAACATTCTGTAAATGACAAAATTATAGAAATGGAAAATATGGACAACAGATTGGTGGTTTCCAGAGTTCAGGAATGAGTTGGGAGAGTGAAGAAGGTGAATGGAGTTATAAAAGGACAACAGGAGGGAACTTTGTAGTGTTTTCTGTTTTGACTGTATCGGTGTCAATATCTGGGTTGTGATGTTGTACTACAGGTTTGCAAGATATTGAGAGAAACCTGGCAAAAGAGTACATGGGTCTCTCTGTATCATTTGTTATAACTTCTTTGATTCTACAGTACCATAAAATAGAAAGTTTAATTTTACAATTTTTTTTTTAAAATATGGCTACTAAAACGTCAGGATAGTGATTATCTCTAAAGGAAGAGGAAGAGGTTCCATATTCCCACATATAGAAGCATTTCTGTAGTCTTAGCAATGCTTTAATGTGTTATTTACTGACTTGGGTGATAGTTACATGGATTTCATTGTTGAATTCTACTAACATGCCTTAGGCACCTTTCTGCATATATGTCATATATTGTAGTGGAAAAATTATTTTTTAAAATACACCTTGGTTCATTTCATCTTTTTGCTTAAAATTCTCCAGTGGCTTCCTTTGCTTATATGATAAAAGTCCAAACTCTTCATTGAGGCCTACAGAATCTTCTTTACCACTCATTCTCTTCCTTATACTCTGCTCCTGACCTACTGGCCTTTTTTCAGGTCTTCCTATTACAAGCTTTTGTACAACCTTTTCCATAAACCTGGGATGTTTTATTTATTTATTTATTTATTTATTTATTTATTTATTTATTTATTTATTTTTTGCAGTATTTGGCCGGGGCTGGGTTTGAACCTGCCACCTCTGACATATGGGACTGGCGCCCTGCTCCTTTGAGCCACAGGCACCACCTCAACCCGGGATGTTTTATTATTCTCCCTACTTCCCTTCACCTATAGATCTCAACTGAAACTTCCCATAATGCATCAAATCCCCTCTCTAATAGGCTTTCTTTGTTCCCTATATTTTCCCTTATTAACAATGTTATAGTTTATAATAATATTTTTTGAATAATAATTTGAGTACTGCTTGTGTCTTCCTTCACTTCTAGGCTTCTAAACCATAATATCCTTAAGTGCAAGAACCCCACATCTGTCTTGTTTTATATAGTGCTTACAGTAGTGCCTGGTGCATAAGAACTCAATATACATTTGAGGAATAAATTACACGAAATTTCATTATGTCATTCTGTGTTACTTTTAGATACAATGTGCCATGTTTGAAAGTTTCTTTAGAATAAAATTGATCAAATATTAGTCAAACCTTGACTGTTTTATGTACTAGCTATTGACCTGGGGCAGAGCTCTTTACCTTTCTTATCCTTAATTTCTTCTTTATCCTAAATAACTCATTTTCCTTTCTCAAATATAGAAATTATATAGCTTACCATGTTTCCCTTTTTTCTCTAGACTCTAGGAAGCTTAGGCACTAAATATCTCAGTGCAAGCAGTCTAAGTGCCTCAGTTAAATTAGGTGATATCTAAGGACTCTTTAAGGTCTATCTTTTCTGGGTCTTCCTGAGGAGACATTCAGGATAGATAAAATAGCATATATTGAATGAGCCCTTGCAGCATTCATCCTGCCTCTAACTATGGGTTTTTGTACATACAGAACAGGTAGTTGCTTATTTGGTATAATATGATAAACCTAAGAAAGGCTACATACGGATATAATTTTTCATTCCAATGCTTATCATTGCCAGATAATGATTCTAAGGCAGCATTTAAGTTCTATGGAAGTAATGTGATCAATTAGTGATTTGTGCACAGAAACAGGGAAAGGCCATGGCAGCATCTTTGTTACATGATTGGTATTCCAGGTCCTGGAATACATCTCACCTGATCCAAGCTTAAAATTACACCTTAGGTGCTTTATACTTCTGAGAAGGGACAAGGAACAGTCTCATAGAAAGAACTGGTTGAAAACCAGTTGAGACCTAATGTTAATGCCATATAGAATATATGTGCTAACTCTTGAAAGTTCAAAGTATGGAAGGGAAATGAAGCTTCCTGCTTGCAAGTTGTATTCAGTATTTGTCTGGGCCTCCTGGAGTACCTATATTCTTTAGAAGCCACCACACAGAAGTGATGATGCTAGATTCAATTCCCACCTTGATATTTTAAATCATGTTGTATTTTTAGACAACTTATCTGAAGCCTGTGGGCCTCAAGGACCAAAAGGCTATAGAGAAGTATTTATATATAACTATAAATGACAAGTGATTATTCATTACAAGGAAGCAATTTCCTGACTGAGGCCAGCCTATTGGAATTGCCATTGTAGGTCCCCAAGGGAAATATTTCAATACAAAAGATCAAAAGACAGGTCACTTCTTGGGCTTTCCATTTCTTCACAATTCTGTGAACAGCCTGACTGCACTTGCACCAGACCAATCTTATCCTATTACCTTCTGAACCTATACACACACACACACACATGCATATACACAACATACACATGCATATGAGCACACAGGCCACACAGCCCCAGACTCAGAGAAGGTTAGAGTGATAACCTTGCTCTGGTGTCTTACTCACATGGGGACTAGCATTCAGGAGATGATTAATGACCTTTTTGGAATGACTTAATGAATGAGTTGGGAGAACCCTTAAGAGTAAGCCTCTGATCCGTTTTTGATTACATATTATATTATAAATATAGAGTCTGGGATCAGGAGAGAAGGCTACAATGACTGACAGGCAGAACTAGGACTTAATTCTAATCTTTTAGCTATTCTGTTATAGAGAATCAGACATCAAGAATTTGAACCTTGGCTGTGACACTTCTTAACTGTAGTAACTTGGGCTTCTTTCTATGCCTCAGTTTCTTCATATGTGCAGTGAAAGTACTTAACTCATTGGATGTCTGTGATAATTAAATAGGTTCATCTATTTTTTATCACTTAGAATACCCCAGCCCATAGACAAATGTTTAATAGGTATTGGCTATCAGTATTATGTTATATTGCTTCTATTTATATAATATATACAATATTATTACATTACTACAATGCACATTAAGTGGAACTGCTTAACCTAATATGCTGTGATCACAGCTGATATAAAGGTCTCTTTAAGGCAACTGAGAGGCATGAAAACGTCAAGTCAGGAAGGAACTCTGCTTAACGATTCCTTCTAAAAATCTCCTTTCTACCCTCCTCAAGCACTTCTACCTACCCATTCCCAGGAAACCCTGAAAACCAGATCCTCAGATTCCCAGGACATTAGAAGTGGAGCATGGTTTACTTCTTAAAAGACTATCTTCCAAAGGGATAGTAGAGAGCTGACTTGTTTCATGCTATTCCAGAAAGCAGAGCTAGAGTTGAAGAGTGACAGCTAAGGAGAGGCCAATTTAGGTTCACTTTGAAAAAGAATTTCACTAATTTGAGTTGTTTGTCTAGTCTAGCATAAGACTTATTACTTATAAAGTGATAAGTCTCCCCTAGTAGTGATGTGGGAACAGGAGCTATATTCTCTTTGGCTGAGATTTGGGAGAGGAGATACTTGCTCTCTCCAGGTCTGAGATTAAGGTATTTAATGACTTTTTTAAAACTCAAAGAAGTCTTCAGCAGATTGTACTGCTTACTTCGGTGTTTCTCAAAGTGTGGTCCTTAAATTGTCTGTTTTAGCATCATGTGAGGCACCTGTTCAATATGATGTTCCTGGGCCTCACTCTACACCTACAGCAATCAGAATCACTGGAGAATGGGATCCAGGAATCTGAATGCTTAACAAGTTCTCTGGCTATCTCAGTTTGTTTCTGCCTACTTCTTCAGCTCATTTGCACCCTGGAAATAGCACCATTTTGCCAGTCCTACCACTGACTCCTCACTTTCCTTTCCATATTTCACCCAAACCTATTCTTCCAGCTACTTATTGGTATTTTGACCTTGAGCAAGTGATTTAACCTCTTTGAGACTCAGAAGCTTGTCATAAAATAGGTGTGCCCTAGTCTCAATTCCCTCCTACCCCTCCCTGCCTTCCATAGTGTTTTCATTCACAACCCTTGGCTACAGACCTTTCATTTGTTGTAATCTCCATCACACTGACCCCTTACTGTCCCACCTTTATTGTCTGTAGGCCCACACACAGTAAAAAAGAAAAAGAAGAAAGGAAGGAAAAATCAGCTTCAGTTCAGTATTTTTTTTTAATTTCTTATAGCATAACTGTGTATATTAATGAAATCATGGGGTACAGTGTGCTGCTTTCATATACATTTTGAAATACTCTCATCAAACTGGTTAACATAACCTTCATGTCATTTTCTTATTTATTGAGTTAAAATGTTCATACTCTGCTTTTAGAAAGATTCACTTGTACCCTTGTAAGATAAACCATAGAGGGGACCCAACCAATCACCTTCCCTCCCCCATCCACCCCCTCACCTCCCCTTCCCACCGCCTTCCCATATTCTAAGGGCAAAAGTATCCGATGTACACAGCCCTACTTTGAAACTAATTCATAGCTTTTATAGGAAGTTCATATAAATACTTACTATATGGAAGCCCTCTGAGAGGCATTTAGACTACAGAGATGAATGTGACATGGTCCCTGCATTCAAAGGGATGAATTTTAGGAGAGGGAATATTGATAAACACCACTTGTTTATTGTCTAACCAGAGTGCTGTGGAAAAATAGAGAAAGAGAAAGAGGAGAGAGAGGAGAGAGGAGAGAGGAGAGAGAGAGAGAGAGAAAGAGAATGAATGAATTGGGTAAAGCAGTATGGAGATCCAGGTCAGAGTTTCAGGGAATACAACAGTGTAGAGAAGAGTAAAGAGTGGATCTGGAGGGGCAAATAGAAAATGTCCAGCACAGATAGGGAATATTGCCAGGGGAGAAGTTGCGTAAAGTGCCCTGAATAGGAGGTGCCTGTGGGTTCTCCAGTGGAGATAGTAGGTAGATAGTTGGCTAAATGCCTCCCTAGAATTCAGGAAATATGTTAGAACTGAAGATCTAGATTGATTATAGATCAATATAGAAGTAAGTCATGAGAAAGGCAGAGGGAAGATGGCCGACTGGAGCCAGCTTTCCACAGTGGCTCCCATCCAGAAGGAGACTTAAAAGAAAGAAGTTCAGCAAGTAAGCTAATGGTTTGGAGATGAGCCAAGAGAGAAGGTTGAAGAATGTACATCAACCCTGCTGAAGTGAGGTTATTGTACCCCCAGGATACAAACAAAAGGTACAAAATCCATCACCAAGTGGACAGGAGACCCATCCTCCATGAGAATGGCTGACGGTATATTTTCTATAAATAAGTGAGCAGAGTTTAAATGTCCTCCCATTTTATCCCACAGGAGAGACCCTCAAAAAACTGGACCTCCTTCCCCTACTAGGTTGCCACAGCAGTCTCCTGTCAGGCATAAAACTGCATAAAACTGTATGTATTCTCTACCTATACTTCTGAGCTCCCAGCACTCCCCGTCATTCTCACCCCAAGGTCTAGATGCCTGTCCCCCATGGAGTCCAGATTCTTGAGCATTTTCTCAAGAGATGTGGACAGAGCGTGGGCTGTTGCAGGTTTATGCTGATTCTGCGGCACATTTTCTCACAGGAGAAAATGGTGGACTGAAGGAACCATATGGAAAGGGAGAGGCGGTATCCCCAGCACAGACCAGCAGAGGCAGTGGTGAGAACCACAGGGCTCACACACCCCTAGGGATATTTTGGACACTCCCTGTCTCTCTGGGAAACCAGAGAAATCCAGGCATCTTCTCCAGTGGCAGACACTAGTGGAATAGATCTGGGACAGTAACACAGGCTCCATGAGCAATGGGTATGCCTGAGGTGGTACCGGCTGGGATATAGAATTGAAGATGTGTGTGCAGAGATAGCATACTCCCAGAGTGGGGCTGTGTTAGGACTCCTTAGTGAGCACATGCAGAGATGGTATACTCCCATGGCAGTGCTGTGCCAGGACTGTTTAGTGAGCCTAAAAAACATCCAGCCCTCAGGGGATCATAGCTGAGACAAAGAAAGGCTGGAAACCATATGCTGAGTGTAAGCTCTAACCGCACCCACCCCAACACAGGATGCAGGGGAAACAGAAACACTAGCTCTAGCCAGCGGCACAGACTGGGGCTCAGTTGCAGTTTCTGTTCACTTAAACAGTGCCTGGTCTGCAGGGGAATGTAGTCAGGACAGAATCACAAATTCTGCACAAATATAAGTGTCAGCAACATCAATCAGGGGCAGGGCTAGAACTGAGTGAATCGCTCCAGCTTTCATTAACCCCCAAATTTGTCAGGCATCAGCTTTCCCTGCTGGATGGTGGCAGAGTGCAGAGGCCTGGCTGAGGAGACCTAAGATCTCTCTGTGACTCAGGAAGGCTCAAACCCCTGAAGTATCTGCTCATTGGCGGTAACTAGGTCATAGGCCTATGAGATGACCAGTGACTGGGTGTGATAGAGGTGCAAGGTGGGGGAGGAGGCATCAACCTTCCGAGACCAATTAACTAGCTGGAGGATGGGGTCCTTCTGACTCCACAGAGTACCAGAACGAGTGATACTCCAGCTGCCAGTAGACCCCTGGTATCCAGTTGCCAGAGACCTTTTGAATGCCCTCACTTGAGACCAGGTTCTGACTGGGACAACTCATTTGGACCTCTTGGATTGGGGACCAATCACCTGAGGACTATCCAAAGTGGTACCCTGCATGTGTGGTAGTAGGAAGGTTTGATTTTCCTTTTCCATTTGTTGCCCATGGAGGGTGGGGTGACTTAATTGCTGGTATTTCTCCACAGCTGAGACTTCAACTCAGAGTAACTAATTCACTAGGGTAGGACAGAAACCAGCTGAAAACAAGACAAAGCTACTTAGCCCCACTACACGAAGTAAGTCCCCAGTGTCTCAGGCCATAACACTGTATGGGTACATTGCAAAGCTCTAGGGAAAAAGGTACAGCCACCAGTCACAGCTCTTGGGTAAAGGGCTGGTTAATCACCACACCAGGAGCCCCGCAACCGAGCTTTACCTTATCTGCTGATCTAGCTAAACGGTGTAAAATAATCATGGGGCTGAATCAACAGATAAACTCCAGTAACATGAATAACCACAGTAAATCAACTCTCCCAAAGAAATATACAGGACACAATTGAAGATCCTATTCATAGACAAATGACTAAAATGTCAGAAATCGCATTCAGAGTTTGCATTGCTAAAAGATTAATAGAATAGAGGTAAAATTGGAATTAGAAATTCAAGGAGCAATTCAAATGTCACAAAAATTCAGTGAATTCAAAGACAAAATCACACACTGAGACAAGAATTTGGAGCCCTCAAAGATCTGAGAAATACAGTACAATCCCTCAGGAACAGAATGTAGCAAGCAGAAGAAAATATTTCTGCTATTGAAGACAAAGTTTTTGGATACTCCCAAGCACTCAAAGAGGAAGAGAAATGGAGAGCAAAAACAGATCATTCTCTCAGAGAGCTCTGGGATAATTCCAAGAAAACTAATATTCACTTTATAGGAATCCCTGAAGGTGACAAAGTTGCTTCACAAAGCACAGAGGCCCTTCTTCATGAGATTATGAAGGAGAATTTACCAGACATGCCAAGAGAATCTGAAGTGCAGATAGCAGACAGTTTCAGAATCCCAACACAGCTCAACTCAAATAAGACAATCCTCATACATATCATAATTAACTTCACTAAAATTAATGTGAAGGAGAAAATTCTGAAAGCAGCCAGATGTAAGAAAATCTTAACATACAAAGGGAAGGATATTAGAATGACAGTAGATTTATCTGCTGAAAACTTTCAAGCTAGAACATGGTGGTCATCAACTTTTTTTTAAATTTTTTTTATTTTTTTATTGAATGGTAACTATGTACATTAATGCCCTTCTGGGGTACAGTGTGGGGTTTTCACAGGCACTCTGAAATACTTCCATCAAACTGATCAACACAGCCTTCATGTCATTTTCTCAGTTATTGTTTTAAAACGTTCACATTCTACTCTTAGAAAGATTCACTTGTACCCCTGTAAGAAAAACCTCAGAAGTGATCCCTCCAATCCCCCTACCTCCACCCATTCCCCCCTCCTTTCTCCCTCCTCCTCCCCATACTCTTGGATATTTTTTTCTCTATTCTTGTGATACTTTGTTCAGAAAAGCATTCTCTAGCTCCATCCATGTGAACATGAAGGACGTAAAGTCTCCATCCTTCTTAATGGCTGCATAGTATTCCATGGTGTACATATACCACAGTTTGTTGATCCATTCATGGATCGATGGGCACTTGGGCTTCTTCCATGACCTGGCAATTA
>CAUYQV010046538.1:0-30838 GCA_963574575.1 Galagoides demidoff
CTGTTTGATCCTGCAATTCCTCTTCTAGGAGTGTATCCAAAAGGCCAAAAATCATTTGGCAACAAAGACTTTTGCACCAGATGTTCATTGCAGCTCAATTCATAATTGCCAAGTCATGGAAGAAGTCCAAGTGCCCATCAATCCATGAATGGATTAATAAATTATGGTATATGTATACCATGTAATACTATGAAGCATTAAAAAAATGGAAACTTTACCTCTTTTATGTTTACATGGATGAAGCAGAAAATATTTTTCTTAGTAAACTATCTCAGGAATGGAAAAAAAATATCCAATGTACTCAGTACTACTATGAAATCAATTTATAATCACTCACACTTTCATATGAAAGACGAATCACAACTATAGCCTGGGATCAAGGAGGGAAGTGGAGGGGAGTGGGTCGATAAAGGAAAGGTTAATAGGGGGACCACACCTATGGAGTATATTGCAAATTGGATCTATCAGGTGTAGAACACAAATGTCTTAACACACTAATTGAGTAAATAAGGTGAAGGCTATGTTGATTAGTAGGATGTAAGCACTCCAATTTGTACATATAATCAACACATTGAATCCCACAATGGCATAAATGTATTCATGATCTATGTACAAATGACTTAATAAAAAAAAAGCCAAGCATTTACATTTCAAAAGCAAGGTGCAAGCCCTCACACCATAGCTACTCCTGTAGGCTTCATTTCAATCCTCTAAAATTTGTCTGTATAAAAGTAATAAAATGATGTTGATTAGACAGTGAAGTATCTTCCTTAACATAGAATCATTAATTACAGTAGTCATCTCTTCAGATTTTACAAACAAATATTCAATTCCCTAGCAATTCATTTAGCCAATTTATTATAGCAAAGTTGTGCTAAGGTATACTCCAAAGAGCAGAAAATTTGCCTAACCAAAAATATGCTAGCTACAAAGTAAAATATGTTAAATTACTAATTTACTACTTATTATTAGGAAAAAATATGGTTTTTAAATCTATACTAATTAAATGTTTTCTTATATGATGTAGAATTTCAGTGGTTTGAAACCCTGTTAACCTCTTAAAATATTTCATCATATTAATTAACCCACTTTTGGAATCTAGTTTTTATAAAACAAAAAGCCATAAGGAAAAACAGAGGAAGCATCTCATTTTTTTCTCTTTCTATAGAGTTCAAGTTTCTGAAAAAGGAAAAGCAGGAGGCAATTAGAGGTCACTATCTACATTAGAGGGATTCACTTTCCCCAGAATAGACCCAGTTGAGGTAATACCCAAGGGCTCTCATCCTGAGAAACTCTCCTGGAATTTGTAAGCAGTAAAATCTTAGGATAGAAGCATAGACAGTAATAAAAGCAGGTAAAGCAGGTACTGCTTTGTGGACTGAGTTCTCTAACTGGACCTTGTTATGATTAGAATTATGTCCCTCAAACTGATGTGTTGAACTCTTAGGTAGCACCTCAGTATATTACTTTATTAGGAAAGGGGGTGATTACAGATGTCATTAGTTAATATTAGGCTATATTGGATAAGAGTCAGCCCTTAATTCAATATGAGTGGGACATGAAGAGGAAAAGTGACGTGAAGCAGATGCCAGGGAGAAGGGCAGGTGACCATAAGGCAGAGGTGACGAGTCTGCAAATTAAAGAGCACCTGGAAGGTGCTCTTTACTAATTTACTAAAGGGCTTCTGGAAGCTGGCAGAGGAAGGAAGGGTTAATGGAAGTCAGGAAACGCATTCTAGATTTAACAGAGTCTCAAACCATTGAGATTTCAGAGCATGATCTAAAAATACATTTAAGTAATATATACATGTGAACTTAAAGTTATGTTTTTCCCAATAATTATTAGTAAACTAATAATTTAATATATTCCACTTTGTGACTAATGTATTTTTGGTTAGTGAAATTTTAGAGAGAGCATAGCCATCCTAACACCTTGATTTTGGACTTCTGGCCTCCTGAATTGTGAGATAATAAATTCTGTTGTTACAAGGCATCCAGATGGCGGTACTTTGTTATGGCGGCCCCAGGAAATTAATACAAACCCTGACTAGACTCTACTACAGAAAGACTGCCGTCCCCAGGAAATGGTTGGAGTGGAAAGTTTGTCTCAGCCATAGTATTCATGTCTGTAGGAGAAGTCTTTCTTTAAAGATGAGTGAACTTGGTACAAATTATGATTCATGGCCCCTGACTTCTGATTTTCCAGTTATCAGTGTGTCTGTCTTCACAGAGTGTTTTCACCCTCAGCCGTGCCAGACCCTAATCCTTTTTCAGTTTTTTTCTTGTCCTGCGTGGACATCCCAGTTATTTGTACACTGATTTTACTAATTTTACAGACTCAAAAGTTTCACATTTCTCCTCCAATGGGACAGAGTGCTTTTCTTCAAGGATTAAGAATGGGTTTGTGCTTATGCATAGTTTATTAGAAAACAAACCAGTCAGAACTAACTGATAATTAATGGATCTTCTACTCATTCCTGATGTCTCTAGCAGCTCTTCATGGCTATACCATGTAGAAACTCAGTTTAATTAAAAATGTACTTTTATTAGTGCTGCTGTAGCCACATAGAAAATAACATAAAACAAAATAAAATAATTTGGTCTTTGCTAGTGGCCACTTTAAGATATCATAAATACCTTCATCTGTAAATTCAGTACCCCTATCATATAATTGATAGGGGTGCTTTTTATGGCCTTGTTTATTGGCCTTTCAAATTAAATACTGTATTATCAATGACCTTTAACATTCTACTTTTTAATTTAGGCAAAATGTGACTGCCTCCTTCAAGAAAAACAGTAAGAATGTGGAAAAATATCATAAATGTCATTAAGGACAAAGTGTAGGCCAATGAGAAATTCAGGGACATGGAAAGTGCAAAGCAACAGGCTCACAGGGAACAGGAGATGATAAAGCTGAGGACTGACTCTGGCCTTGACAGAAGGATTAGATTTCAACAGTTGGAGATGAGTACACAGAATTTTACATGCAGAGCAGAACATGAGAAAAAATAATAGAGATGTGGAATATTAATAATAATGTGAAATGCTAACTTTATTTCTCATCTTTCTTAAAATAGGGTTCTGTGCTAACCAAGTGATTATCTAATTTAATTCTCACAACAATTGTGTAGGCAGGTTTGCTATTTTCTCTCTTTAAACATAGGGAAACTGAAGCTAAGTTAAGTCCCTAAATTGTATGCAAAAGAGGATTGGTTTGACTGTATTGAAGATTATTTAAAAAGAAAAAAGATAAAAGAAAATTTAGGTCTTGTGAAGGTAAAATATTCCGGTTGTTAAGTAATTGAACATCATTGAATCCTTTTGTTCATGTCAGTGATAAGATTCAATTTTTGCTTAAAAAAGATTAATATGGTACCTGTCAGTTTGGGTTAAAAAAGTATAAGATTCAAAAATCAGTCTAATGCTGTGGCTCACACCTGTATTCCTAGCACTTTGGGAGGCTGAGGCAGGTGGATAAAAGAGAGAGAGAGAGAGAGAAAGTAGCTGGGCATAATGTCAAGAGCCTATAGTCTTAACAGGGGTCCTCAAACTATGGCCTGCGGGCCACATGAGGCGGCCGAAGACATTTATCTGGCCTCCTGGGTGTTTTTGCTGCCACTGCCTGTCCTGCTGTCCCGAGCCCACAGTCTGGCCCTCCAATGGTATGAGGGACAGTGAACTGGCCCCCTGTTTAAGAAGTTTGAGGACCCCTGCTTTGGGAGGCTGAGGCAAGAGGATCACTTGATTCCAAGAGTTTGAGGTTGCTGTGAGCTGTGATGTCAGAGCACTCTACCCAGGACAACAGAGTTAGACTCTGTCTCAAAAGAAAAAAAAAAAAAGAATAGAAGATCATAGAAGATCAGTTAGAACACTGGGTACCTTCTTTTTCTTTCTCACTGTCACTGTATTAGGACAGGTTGTCATCTTTGTCTCTATGGATGACGGAAATAGACTCAAACTGATCTAACTGAAGCTTCTTCTTTCTTCATTGTCAACTCATTCTCACCAGACTTAACTTTGTCCAACAGATTCCATTATGTAACTCCTCTGTTTTAGAAATTTCAGTAGTTTATCATTATTTTCATAGGAAAAGGTCTAATGTGGGCGGTGTCTGTGGCTCAAAGGAGTAGAGTGCCGGCCCTATATACCAGAGGTGGGGGGTTCAAACATGTCCCCAGCCAAAAACTGCAAAAGGAAAAAGAAAGGCCTAATGCCTCAAGTGGCTTATGGGGCTCTTTATAATTTAATTAGCTCCTTTTCTCTCATTTCTCTCCAATCTCTATTCCTCAACATCATTATAATATTCACACATACCAAATGACTGTTTCCAAATTTAGACTCCTCTAATTGAAAACACTACATGTTTCAGAAGACTGGAAGCATGTCTGATAAAAAGTCCATCCCTGGAGGCCACTCCAATTCCTCTGAAGTCCCATGCAGTGAAACATTCCATTTTTTGAGTTTGTATTTAATATGCCTACCTTCATTGTTATGACATTTGTCAAACCTTATTTGAACAGTGGGTTAGTATGTCTATATTCTGCAGTTGACAAAAGCCTAGAAATAAAGGATGTAAAGCTACACTAATAATTAAATTTTGTATTTTTTTCTATCAATAAAGTATTTTTGCTCAGTTTATGCTATCTGTTAGTCAAGAAGTAAGAAAGCAAAGTTCTCACTCCCCTTGTACTTTTCCAAAAGATGGTGACACTTCAGGTAATTATGGAATTATTTAACCATGATAATATTCATAATTTCAAATTATTCTGATTTAACCTTTGCTAAGGAAAATCCTGCAGGGATTCTGGACAAGTAGTTCACTTTGGGCAAGTCCCATGTGTTTCCCAGGTTGGGGTCAGGTTGGCTGAATTTTGAAACGTTGAGAGAACATATATTTAAAGAAGCAAATGATATCATAGTGAAATTAAGATAAAAGCTTCCTATTATTTGGCGATTCAATATTGAGTCCTGCAAAATTATATCCAGAACAAGGGAGGCATCTGACTAAAGCAGAGAAGAAGCAAAATATTCATAAGAAGAAAGCAGGAGTCAAGTAGGGTTGTCCTTACAGCGTTTCTGTAGCAGGCAAGAGAGATAGTAACAGATCTTTGAAGCTGACATCCAAAGATGCCACATGAAAGTGCTTCTTTATTTTCTAAACGGATAGATAAATCACACACACATATGCACTCAAACAACAGCTATTTAAAATTATGTAAATTATACTGACATTCAAAAATTCATAAAAAAGATACTATCGCATGGTAATGAAAACCAGTATTTGTTTATTTAATAATGGTTTGGATATTTGAAGTTGCTACCTTATATATGCACAAAAGATATTTATTCTAAGCTTATTTATTTCAGATGTATGTTTATATTGAATAAGTCACAGACTTCAGACTAAAATAATGAAACTACTTTAGGGGCTTGGTAATAGTAATGTAGCTTCAAAAGCTGAACTCTATGCTGTCTTCTTACCAATATGTTTAGCCTCATGTTATTTTCAAAGAAGAAAACTCATGTATTTTTGTTTAAAAATGGTAATATTTGCCACTTCTACCCATCATATACATATTTTTCCAGTAAAATATGTATTTATCAAAAACATGAAAACACATATATAGGTCATTACAAAATGTTTTGAGATACATGAAAATCAAAAAACGTAGTATCTACATGGACAGAAACAAATGAAGCCCTCCTCCAACACTGAGAAGCTGAGCGGGGGAAAACCACACGGGTGAATGAGAAAGGGTGCTGGGGATCACCTTCCTTGGAAGTGTAATAACGGACCATAACACAGTCTGTCTCAAAACTTTCATAGTGTCTTACATACATACATTGTTTGACAACTTTCTAGCACTTTAGTCATATCATTTAAAAAAAAATCACAGAACAATCAACCAAAACTAGGATTTCATCTTACAAATGCAAACAATGTAAACTAAAATATGTGCCCTCATATTAATCTGAAAAAGGGACAGGAAAGGGAGGGGGAGGGGGAAGGGGAGAGGGAGGGGAAGGGGAGGGAAGGGAGGAAGTGCCTTAGCTTTCCCTGTAGCTACTCTATGAAGAGGAGCACCTCTCTTGTCTGGGCTTGGTTTTATGGAGGTGCCCGGCTTCTGTGACCTGTTCTACCCATCTCTAGGGTAGCCCTGTCTTTGCAGTCTACATCCTGACCACAGTGAGCTCTAGTCTGCTGCACATGATAGTCCTCCTAGCCTGGAAGATAGGGTTCCTCCTTGTCTGCCCGAATAACCCCAGCTCGCCCTTCAGAACACCAGCAGAGCTGGCACCTTCTGGGCAGCCTCTGGGCTCCACGCGCGGCTCTCGCACAAGGTGGCCCAGCGCTCCCACGTCTGCGCTTGTCAGGCTATCTGCCTGTTAAAGTGCTGGACTTACCCCTCGTTTGTGCATAGCAACCGGCCAGAAGAGTGTCCCCCAAAGTGACACTACAATGCCTTGACTAGGTGAAGACTCTGGGATACACGCATTGGATTGAAACTACAATTGTCACGCAGGCTAAGCACAGAAGGCGAGCAGCAGCCTAGTTAAGTCACTGCTCTAAGTCATTAGAATGCTCTTTAACTCAGATGAGACAAAACATTTTCAGGCTTGACTCTTGACTCTTCCTCCCAGGCTGCCAACCCGCTAGCACCCAAAGTCAACTTCACGCAGTCTTCCCCTGAATCAAATAGCAGAAATGGCGACAGTACCTCCGATGCCATCCAGCATGAGGAAAAGTGTCACAAAAGAGAAGTTAGAGAGAGGCAATGATTTTAACTGGTTAGTTTCAAAATACAAAAGTTTTGCACCTTTTAAAAAAATATAGGACCCCAAGTATGCATGTGAGCCTTTGCGGGGTTCTTGGCTGCAACCAACTCCAGGAAAGATATCTGAATCACAGCTTCTGCCGTAAACCTTAAAATACATCTCTGCCTCGCATCTCAGCTGTTTGCAAACTGTTGCTGTTCCGTAACATGCCATGTGTTCCCTGCCATGGTGTCTTTGCTTTTGTTTCTCTCTCCCTGCTACAAATTCGTGTCTTCTCCAAAATGTCTGCACTTACTAGAACACTGAGTTCAATTATTTCCCCCTGTACAGATTTTAGAAAGTATTCTTATGTTTCAGGAACATAGACCGTATCAACACGTCTTTAGTCCCCTCCGCCACGGCTTTATTTTTTTTTTTTTTATGCTTTTTGAAGCAAAATTTCTACTCAGTGAATGTTTTTAATTTATGTATTGTTGAATATTAAGTATGTGAGTAGAGGATAAGCAAATAATTACAGAACTATTAAGTTGATTATCATCAACTTGATTCAACACTCAGCTTGACTGCTATTCGGTTGTAGAGATTATCACGTGTCCTCTGAATAGCACTGCTATCAATGTCTGTGAATTTTGATAGGAGTAACTCAGTGTTATGTTAAATTTTACAAAAAAATGGTTTTCTACAAAGAAGAGTATGCAAATACACATATTCTATTAAAATATAGAGATACAAAACAAATGTTAACAAGTATCATTTATAGTTCTTGTAATGATCTCATAATTATCTCTGTTTCAAAGATATGAAATTGAGATTTAGAAAGGTTAATTTGCCCTACTCACATTAATCAAAACTGGAAAAAAGGATTCTCTTTAAAAAATTTGCATCTTATATTTATACATTAAAATATACAAATAAGAGTATGCAAACACGCTATCATAATGTTAGTAATGAGCGCATATCTTTTATTGAGGATTTTTGGAGGAAAATCCTTTTTAGGTTAGCTAGCTGAAATGTGTTCTTTAATTCACAATGCAGTCTACAACCCACTAATTTGATCAATCTAAAGCTACGTTTAAAATAATCTCTAATTTTTTAATCAAGTAGAGTCTTTCTGCAATTTTATAAATGTGATTTAGCAATTTGATAAAATGGATCATTGAAGGTCTGTTTCCAAAATGTGCAGCTTCATAAAAGCTGTAAAAATTATGTTTCTACATAAAGACATGTAAAATGAGAGAATTGTATTTCTTATGAGCCTTTGTCACTTTTTTCTTTTTATAACTTAAATTTAATTTTCACTAAATAGATTTGGAAAGAGAGTAAAGCTATTTAAAGTTCTTCAAATTATAACTTTCAGTATATAATTTTGATAATAGCTGGCATTTATAGATTACCAAACAAAAGATAGTTAACAAGTATCATTTATATTTCTTGCAATGATCTTGTCATGATTATCTCTATTTCAAAGACATGAAATTGAGATTTAGAAATGTTATTTAGGTTGTCTATACACACCAATAAAAACTGGAATAAAAGGATTTTTAAAATTTAAATCTTATATTTGTATTTATTTAAATATACCATCTTATTTAAAGTGACTTCCCAAATATCTGACATTCACTGTGTATTTTTTATATTTTTGGACATAAATAAAAATGAAAACATTAATATGTGAGAAGTATATGCAATTAGTGCACAATAATTGAAAAGAATAAATGCTTTTTTCCTCAGGTTCACAGGCCAAAAATTTAGAAATTCAAAAGCCAAAAATAAATGATTTCCATGTGGGCTAATTCATGAGGATGAATTTTTTAGATCTACATCTTAATATCATGCTGTATCCTGTTATTACATTTGCTGATGCCATCATGACCACCAGACACCTAGATAAAGTTAGATTTACACATTTCCCTTACAACCTACCTACTGACCCAAAACAAGCTACTTTATCTTTCAAATTCTCAGATTTCTTATTGGCAAAATGATTAACAATATCTGCATTACAAGATAGTTTTAAACAAAAACATAACATGGATCACTGAGACAGTTGTTTGGGATAATTTAGAGTAATTTCAAGCCAGGACGAAAGATAGATTACTACTCCACACATCAAAAGTATGATGCTAATTCATTCTGTCTAATAAAATAGAAAGACATCATTATCTTCCTCAACTAGGCTCAATTTACTGCTGGTTCTAAGAAACCCCATAAAGATATGACTTAAGTGCTCACTTCAGCAGCACATATAGTAAAATTGGAACAATACAGAGAAGATTAGCATGGCCCCTACACAAAGATGATATGCAAAGTCATGAGGTGTTCCATATTTCCAAAAAAGAAGTCTGAATATATATTTTAAATAAATATTATAGTTTCCTAGTAGCTATATGAATATATATTCGCTATTGTGTATTTGCCTAATTTCCTAGTTCCTTACCCTCCTTTGTGTTCAATAGTTCCTTACCCTCCTTTGTGTTCAATGGCATAAAAAAGAATAGCCAACTCCTGAGACCACATTGACATCAAAGGAAGTGCATATTCAAGTTAACTCAGTGATGTGAAGGACAGGAGAAGCAATGACCTCCTTGTTTCTTTTTTTTTTTTTTTATTTGCTGTTTTTGGCTGGGGCTAGGGTTTGAACCCACCACCTCTGGCATATGGGTCTGGTGCCCTACTTCTTTGAGCCACAGGTGCCACCCCTCCTTGATTCTTTAAAAAGAGATCTACAGATTGGGTGTAATAGCTCAGCCTAGAATCCCAATGCTTGGGAAGCCAAGGAAAAAGGATCCCTTTAGGTTAGGAGTTTAAAATTAGTTCTGAGCAACTTAGTGAGGGTCCTCGCATCTCTATAAAACTTTTAAAAATCTAGATAGGCATGGTGGTCTTTACTCCTCCATCCTGGGTGACAAAATGAGACCCCATATTAAAACAAAATGAACACACCAGGATAACTCAATAAAGAAACCTGCATTAATCCTTTTTGTTATTGTGGTATTTTCCTTCAGGGCCTTAGGCATAAATTTAAAAAAGTGTTCACATACATTTTCTTCTAGGATTCTTACGGTTTCATGCCCTAGCTTTTAGTCTTTTATTCATCTTGAATCAATTTTTGTGTATGGTGAAAGACAGGAGTCCCTGTTTCCTGCTTTTGCATATAGCTCTTCAGTTTGCTTAGGACTATTTAGTGATTAAGATGTTCTTTCCCTAGTGTATTTTGTTGTCTGCTTTGTTGAAGATCAGCTGATAATAGCTGTATAGTTGTCAGACTACTGTGGCACCCTGTCACCCCACAAATAAAAATAGCCATGTGGTGGCACTTGTGGCTCAAAGGAGAAAGGTGCGGGGGTGCCGGCCCCATATGCTGGAGGTCGCGGGTTCAAACCCAGCCCCAGCCAAAAACTACAAAAAAAAAAAAAAAAAAAGAAAGAAAGAAAAAGAAAAACAGCCAGGACATGGATTGAAGGTACATGCCCGCAAGGGGTGGGCTTCCTATATCTCTAGGAAGAGTCCTGAGCAACCTATGTCATGGCCTTTTATTAAAGTATTATACAACAGGTGTGGGGACCCACATACTAGGATCATGTGCTTAATGGTCGATATGTGCTCTTTTCCCATGGGCTTGACTCCCACCCTGCTGCACCACAAATGTTCAGTGATCTATGTATAAATGACTTAATAAAAAATAAAAATAAAATAAAATAATAAAAAGTACCACCCTGCTAGCTAATGAGCAACCGATCTTATCTCATTAACGCTGCAGCTGCTTGAGGGCTTGTCTCCAGGCAGCTAAACATCTGCATGTTGGCTGGGAGATTGTCTTGCTCTTTTGCAGCAACTTGGATGGAACTGAAGACCATTATCTTAAGTAAAGTATCTCAAGAATAGAAAAACAAACAAAAACATAGATAATACATGTTCTAGTTAACTAATGGGAGATAAATAATGGGTACCTATGGGCACAAGGAGACGTGAAGGACATTAGAAACTAAGACAGAGGAAGCCTGGGAAGAGGATTAGAGATAAAAACTTACCTATTGGGATGTAATTAACACTGCTCTAATAATGGGTACACTAAAAGCCCTGACTTAGGTAGTATACCAGGTATCTATGTAACAAAAATATTTTGGTACCGCCTTAGTACTTCGAAATTAATAGAAACCTACAGACAGCCACATGTTTATAATTTATCCATGTATCTTTTGAAACTATCATATATAAAGGTACCACAGTACTCATATACAAGATAGAAATGTTAATATCATGGAAAAAATAATACCATGAAAATATGTATAAATATTAAGTGCCCACAAGTAAACAAGATTAAGAAGTTAAAACAAATAAGTTAAACTGATTTTCTCTGTTACATATGAGTTGGAAATGTCATGAAGTTATTGGTATAATAAACAGATAAAATTTTTGATAAAATCTTATCTAGGTGAACTGAAATTATTAAGGATGTTGTTTTCAAAAGCACATATCTAAAAGTCTTTGATGTTTTTTACTTTTTTGCATATTTATTTATAATTTACAAAAGTAATGAAGACTTTTCAGACTGGTCTGATAATTATTGAGTTTTTTTGAGAAATCTGTATCATTATCCCCTAAGAAATTTTGAAAGTTCATTATGTTTTCTCAATTACAAGTCTGTAGGAAAATGAGAAAGATGATATAGATAGAGACATGGATAGGTGACCTAGATTACATGTGTATTATGTAGATAGATAGATAGATAGATAGACATGTACACACACATACATTCACACACCTTATATACATGTAGTAAATTTTCAGTTTAAGGGAGTTAATAAGGTTTTCTTTTTTAAAATAATATTTAATTAGTCCATGATAATTGAATGAATAAATGTGTGTCTTCTAATATTCTTATTTTGGCTCAATAAAAACTGCAACCTTTATGTTCCATGTTTTAAAAAATATGGTCTTTGAAATATATCAGATTGATAGGTGCATGCTTTGGCACAACCCTCTCTTCACCCAGATGCCTATCTCAGTTAACAGGTGTGGTTGGCCACTGACAACTCACAGCTGAGTTCTTCTTCAGCAATTGGCTTAATGAAGAAAACTGCCTTGCTCAGGGCCACACCCCTCCCCAAGGGCAGCTTTCACCCAGTGATTGAGGAACAAAGGCCTGGCCCCTTTGTCTTGGTTGAGAATAGCTTGAAAGTCCCACCCACCAATGTTCTTCAGAAGATTGGCAAGGCCTCTGTTGAAGCTGTGTGGCAACTTCATCACTGTTTACCTCTCCCTCTGCCAGCAGCTTCCGTCACTCCATTGCAGATAGTGTTCAAATGAGAATTTCCCTCAAATTGAGATGCACATTAATCTCATTCTCAGAGTTCATTTCTGTGGCAAATAGACTTCAAAGAGGGGAAATGTTCTGAAGGTTACTCCAATTGTGGCATTAATGTCAACAAACATGATCCCCAGTCAACGACAGACAATATTCAATTATTATACAATTGAATCATTATAATAATAATTATTATTATAAGTTAACCATTATACTCTTTTAAAAATATTTTTATTAAATCATAACTGTGTACATCAATGCATTTATGGGTATGATGTGCTAATTTGACATACAATGTGGGAAACTTACATCAAACTTGTTAGCATAACCAACACCTCACTTATTTGTTGTGGTAAGAAATTTATATTCTACTCTTAACAGTTTTTAAATGTACCATTATATTATTCACAATAGACGAGGTCCACCAAATACCCTCCCTCCTAATGACCTCCCCCCCTTCCTCCATCCTCTTCCCTTTTCCTTTCTAGATTATAGTTTTGTTTTATCATTTGTATGAAAGTGTAGGTGATTATATATTGGTTTCATAATCTCATTGAGTACATTGGATACTTTTTCTTCCATTCTTGAGATATTTTACTAAGAATATGTTCCAGCTCTATCCAGGTAGACAAAAAAGGTATAAAGACTCC
Organism: Galagoides demidoff; assembly: GCA_963574575.1. Taxonomy (NCBI): domain Eukaryota; kingdom Metazoa; phylum Chordata; class Mammalia; order Primates; family Galagidae; genus Galagoides; species Galagoides demidoff. The sequence goes on from CAUYQV010046538.1 coordinate 12,735, forward strand.
ATAATTTTATGACTGGATAGTATTCCACAGTATACATATACCACAATTTGTTAATCCATCATGGGTCAGTGGGCACTTAGTCTCCTTCCATGACTTGGCAATTATGAATTGGGCTGCAGGGGAAATTCTGGTGCAAATGCCTTCATTGTAAAATTTTTTTTTGATCATTTGGGTATACATACCTAGTCAAGGAATTGCAAGATCAAATGGCAGTTTTTTTTTTTTTTTTAGTATTATTTTCCAAACTTTTTTTCCAAAAAGGATGTATTAGCTTGCATTCCCAATAGCAGTGTAGAAGTGTTCCCTTTTCTCCACATCCATGCCAACATTTGAAGTTTTGGGATTTTGTGATGTGGGCTAATCCTACTGGAGTTAGATGATATCTCAAAGAGGTTTTGATTTGCATTTCCCTGATGATTAAAAATGATGAGCATTTTTTTCATGTATTTGTAGGCCTTGTGCCTGTCTTCTTCAGAAAAAGCTTTTGTTGACATCTCTTGCCCACATAGAAATGGGTTATTTGTTCTTTTTTGTTGATTAGTTTGCGTTCTCTGTGGATTCTAGTTATCAGACCCTTCTTGGAAACAACCTGAAAATGTCTTCTCCTTTCTTGAAGGTTCTCTGTCTGGTTTACTTACTGTGATTTTGGTTGTGCAGAAGCTTTTTAGTTTAATCAGATTCCAGTAATATATTTTTTGTGTTGCTTCAATTGCCAGGGGATCCGCCTCATAAAAAAAATTCTCCCAGGTTAATTTCCGTAAGCATTTTCCCTAACTTTATTCTAGTATTTTTATCGTTTCCTGTCTTAAGTTTAAATCTTTTATCCAGTGAGAATCAATTTAACCATTAACTATGGTTAAAAGTGGGGTCCAGTTTCAGTCTTATAGAGGTTGCCAACCAGTTCACTCAGCACCATTTGTTAAATAGAGACTCTTTCCCAGACTTAATGCTTTTGATATGCTTATCAAAGATCAAATGATGATAACTGGCTGGGTTCATCTCTTAGTTCTCTATTCTGTTCCATAAATCTATGTCTCTATTTTTGTGCCAGTTTGATCACTATAGATTTACAGTATAGCCTGAAGTCTGGTAACATGATGCCTTCTGATTTGTTTTTATTTCTAAATTATGTATTGGCTATTTTAGATTTTTTTCTGATTCTATATAAAATGAAGTACTGTTTTTTTCAAGATCTTTAAAGTATGACAATGGTGCTTTAATAGGGATTGCATTAAATCTGTATATTGCTTTGGGTAGTATGGACATTTTAATAATGTTGATTCTTTCCAGCCATGAGCATGGTATGTTTTTCTATTTGTTAGCATTTTCTCCTATTTTTTACCTCAGAGTTACATAATTCTCTTTATAAAGATCTTTCACATCCTTTGTTAGGTAAATTCCCAGCTATGTCATCTTCTTTGGCACTACTGTAAAAGAAATAGAGTCCTTGACTATATTTTCAATTTGACTATTGTTGGCATAAATAAAAGCTACTGATTTATAAGTATTGATTTTGTATCTTGAGATGCTGCTGTATTCCTTGATTGCTTCTGAGAGTTTTGTAGTTGAGTCCCTGGGGTTTTCCAGGTATAAGATCACATCATCAGCAAAAAGTGACAGTTTGATCTCCTCTGACCCCATCTGCATATCCTTGATCACCTTTACTTGCCTGATTGTGATGGCTAAGACTTCCATTACTATGTTGACTAGCAGTGGAGACATAATATTTTATGATCATATGTGTCTTAATTATTACCAAGATGATAATGAATATGAACTTGTAAATAAGATTATAACTAATTTATAGCTTAATAAATAAAAGATAACATGTGCTGGATATCTCCACTGTGCCACATGGTTATACATTGTTTCCATTCACTGTAAACTTTTTGGTAATGAAAAAATTAAAACTTTATGTTAAGCTATTGCTCAAAGTAATTTATCAAGACCAGTATTCCAACTAAGATTTGTCTTAACCTAAAATCTTGTACTGTGAACTTTCTGGCTTAAGGGCTCCAAAACTAACTGTAATAGAACAAATAAGTCAAGACTTTTTTGGCAGTGCCTGTGGCTCAAGGAGTAGGGTGCCAGCCCCATATGCTGGGGTGGCAGGTTCAAACTGGCCCCAGCCAAAACTGCAAAAAAAAAAAAAAAAGGACTTGTTGGCAACATTTCTGGAGTATGTGAGAAGAAATAGTACATAAGAAAACTTGATATAGTTCCACTGGAAGAATGGATCTCAAACGAAAACCTTTCTAAAGCGTTCCAGAGGGAAAGTAATGTCATTAGAATGTTCCACATGGGATGACAGAGATACGACCTATGCTAATAGCTGCCAATATGAAATTCTTGTTGATTTTTGGGCCTTAGCCAGGGGTTAAGAGAAGTTGTGAATACTGCTGATCCATGAACATGGTATATTTCAAATTGCTTTACTCCTCAAAGTGATTTACAGATTCTAGGCAATTCTCACTAAAATTTCAATGCCATTTTCTGCAGATCTAGAAAAAATATAATTGAATGCTTTGTATAGATTCAAAAAGACTCTGAATAGACAATGCAATGTCATGAATTAAGAGCAAAGCAGGAAGCATCACTTTACTAGGCTTTAAGTTACACTGTAGTAACCCAAACAACATGGTACTGGCACAAAAACATCATATTTCCATCTGATTGTTGACAAAGCAGATAAAAATATACACTGAGTAAAAGAATCCTTGTTCAATAAATGGTGCTGGGAAAACTGGTAGCCACAGGGGAAAGACTGAAACAGGATCCAAACCTCTCATCACTCATAATAATTAACCCATGATGGATCAAAGACTTGAACCTAAGGTGTGAAACTAGGAGAATCTTAGAAGAAAATGTAGGAAAAACTGCTCTTATTGATATTTGCCTGAGCAAAGAATTCATGAAGAAGATCCCAAAAGCAATCACAGAAACAATAAAGATAAGTAAGTGGGACCTGATCAAATCTAAATGCTGTCACACAGCCAAGGACATGATCAAAAGAGAAAATAGACAATTGGCAGAATGGGAGAAAATGTTTGCATACTATATACCTGATAAAGGACTGATAACCAGAATCTACAAAAACTCAAGGAAATCAGCAAGAAATAACCAAATAACTCTATTAAAAGTTGGCAATAGACAGGAACACAAACACTTCAAATGAAGATATCTAATGAGCAACAAATGAAGAAATGCTCATGGTCTCTAATCATTAGGGAAATGCAAATCAAAACCCAGTGAGATATTATCTAACTCCAAGGAGAATGGTTTATATTAAAAAGTCCCAAAATAACAGATGCTAGTGTGGATGTGGAGAGAAAGGAATCCTTTACATTATGCTGGTGGGATTGCAAACTAGTGCAACCTCTGTGGAAAAGTGTATGGAGATAGCTCAAAGAACTTAAAGTAGACCTACTGTTTGATCCAGCAATACCACTACTCAGTATATACTCAAAAGGAAAAAGATCATTTTGTAAAAAGGGCAGTTGCACTTGAACGTTGATCGCAGCACAAGTCACAATCACAAAGTTGTGGAAACAATCTGGGTGCCCTCCAGTACATGAATGGATTAACAAAATGTGGTATATGCACTCCAGGGAGTACTACTCAGTCATTTAAAAAATGATGATCTAGTATCTTTCTGCCAACCTGGATGGAGCTGGAGAAACTTCTTCTGTGTGAAGCATCACAAGAATGTAGAAACAAACCCATGCACCCCATACCAAATTGCAAGAAATCAACCAATACTAAAGTGCACATATGTAAGTGAATACCAGTAAAAATGAAGCTGGGAGTGGCTGGGGGATGAGCTGTTGTCCCACCTGTTGGGTACTGTGCGCACTATCTGGGTGAAGGACGTATTTATAGCTTCAACTCAATCTGTACAGAAACAAAGTATATAAACAGAACACATATGCCCCCTATTATTGTGATATGAAGAAGGAAGAATAAATAAAAAGAAAGAAAATTTATGAATAATGGTCATAGATAACTAAAAGTAATTAATGCTATTTGTCTGTAGGTGGTAAAACATCATTTTAGTCATTTTATTGTTAAAAAATTTGCAACTGAAAAAGAAATACATTGTTTAAAAAAAGAAATGTATTATAGAGTTTGAAGATGGATTATGAATGAAGGTAATTGTAATAATCTCTCAAACCAGACATATCACAAATATTTTAAAAAGTGTCCTTAAGTTACGTTTTTGCTTTTGTTTTTTTTCAATTTAGACATCAGTTTGGCAGAATGTAGAAAAATGCTAAATAGGGTATTCTGTGAGATTTCTCTGTGTTTATGATAAACAATCAAGCATAAATAAATGACCTACTTTCTATATTTTCATAACAAAATAACCTTAGATTTAATTTTGACATAAAATGCTTAAAAAAAAATCCCTGTTACAAGCACAGACACTTTTAACACTTCAAATAAACCTTTGAGTCTATTATAGGCAAAATAGAAATTCACAATAATGTGAATTTCCAGGGAAATATTTTTACTAATGTTTATCTGGTATTGTAAGATCACATCAATATCTGTATAATTTTTAGTATATCTTGAGAATAAAGTCAGTACTCACACTAGGAGATGTTCAAGTACAAGCTTGGGGATGAAGATATTTACAGAGTGTGAATACTGGGCCAACTGATCAAAGCAAAACTATACATCAAATGCAAATATTACGTATTAATGAAATAAATTCATGCCTTGAAGGATTTTCTAAGATGGATAAAGGAAGAAAATTGACTCAAGGAAAAGTAGCAAGAACTAATCAGATGGCAATGCACCTTAGAACAGTTCATGGTTATTTTTGGTAACACTTGTGATGTGCTAAAAGGTGAGGCAAGTGCTTCAAAAACAGGGCATTTCAGAATATAATTGTATTAGAATATGCCATAGGAAGAATGAAGATATGTGGGGAAGAGAGATTATGAGAGAAATAATTGTCAGGAATGAATGTATCCTAGATGATGAAGTACACTTTAGGTGGAGGTGGGGGATAATTTACACGAGATTATATAAGGACCTGACATTCCCACTGAGATCACAGGAGATGTTTCAAACAAAAGGGAGATTTCCTGACTCATGGGCAGTAGCTGGAATATCCCACACTAGATATGTGAGAAAGCGAGATTTTCTGGCTACCAGAGATTTGGGAATGAAAGAAGGTAGGAAGAGACTTGTTAGAATCTCCTGTGTGTATTAGAATGGTAGATTGAAAGCAGCACTTCCATTAATTGGTTCAACAGGTATTCAAACATCTACTGTGTTTCAGGCAGCATCCTACAGTAGGGACACAAGCAAAATTCCTTCCCTCATAGAGATTACATTTCAGTGGGAGAGACAGAAACTAATAAATAAATACAGAAGTACCATGGAAAGGAAATAAGTATCATATCAGGAGAACTGTATTTTTGGAGATAGTGGCCAGAGTCAGCCTCACAGAGAAAATGACATTTGAGCCAGCCCCCAGAGCAGTCAATATAGAAAGCCATGCAATTATCTTGAGTAAAAGCATTCCAGGTAGAAGGAACAGCTGGTGCATTCAGCTTCCTGAGGGGCCAGCGGCTGGTGTGACTGTAGAGAGAGGAGGTTGTAGGCAAGGGTACAGGCGGATCATTTAGGTTCTTGTAGTTTTGGGTTTTAGTCATTCTAGAAAATTAAGTAGACTATCATTGCATTTTGTGATTCTGTACAAAGATTATTATATTTGGCATTCATGCTTTAAGATCATTTTCTTTTATAAGACACATGTTATGCCCCAGGCCTTATTAACATTCCATCAATTACGGATATTCATTGCCTGTCACTCCATATATATGAGTAACAGTGTACAATTAGTTCTTCAGAACCTTCATTCCCCTGTGGTTTACTGCTAGATTCTCAGGAGGTCTGTTGTCACAGTTTACCCAGATTCAAGCAGCCACTCATCTTTGGGCCGCTCATGTGATTTTGGGCAATAATTCAGCATCTTTATAAAACTGTGTGTTTACCTCTCCTACTGCCAGGACATCATTTTTAATTTGGCATGTTTCTGAAAATTTAAAAATAAAAACAATCTTTATCTGAGAGTAAACTTTGGTTGATTAGAAGTTCCCTTGCACTTGTAAACAGACTTGCCCATATCTGCTAAAGACAGAATTCGTGCAAACTCCTTCACACACTTTTTAATTCAGGCAGGCTTCTTCCCTCTGGTTTCTGGCCTGTGTTCATCTTCTTGCAGACAGAGCTACAGATGGTTATGATAAGTTCGTGTTTGTGTTTATCAGAGGGCATGCTGGGTGGCAAATTGCACTCTTGTTTTTCCTGAGTAGATTTCAGTGAATTTTCTTCCTCTTTCATTTTTCCTCATGTTAGGGAATCATATGGGCCATAGTAAATAAATGTAAATCTAAAGTAGCATGGACACAAAATCAGGTGCCAGTAAAATAGCGATTGTCATTTTAGTGCATCAAGCTTTAATAAGATTGTAATTGGTCTTGGTTGCCAAACATATGGGTCAGTGAGAAGAGTGGTGAAAGCAGATTAGATCAGTTCGGGAAGCTATATTAAAAACTCCATGTAGGGAATTTCGCTGCTATCAGAGAACAAAGAGAGATTAAATGTCACCAACGTCAGTGTGTGGTCTTTTGATCTAAAACCTTAATGTGTGTTAAGAGCCATACAAAGGAAATATTTTCAAATTTATAAAATTAAAATAATTCTATTGGACAAATAAGATGGTAGAGAACAATTTATTCACAACTCTAGATTTATTATTGATCCTGAATTAACTATATTAATAGTTAAATTGAAAAATAAGTAAACTCAGAAAATGCCATGGAGTCACACAAGGGCTAAATTCCAGCACTGGGCTACCAGGTGATTATTTTTGAAAGGGCTTTTTGTTATTATTTTTTGCTGCCAACAAAAGATAAAAAATTTCAGTGGGAAACTCAAACTTCTTTCCTATACTAATCGTTATTCTGATTCTAGTTATTTTCAAGTAAATTATGTCAACTTGGACTCAAAATAGATCAGATCCAGAAAGCAGTGTAATCACTCTCAAAGGATAACAGAGGGAAGGTTTTGTTTCCGCAGGACCACTCGGAGTGCATGGAATGAGGCACCTGAACTGGAAGTAATTCCCTCTGCAATTCTGGTTGATTTCCTCAATTTGCTTTAAACACAACTTCTAACTGATACTCGGTAAAAGTTCATATGTATAAATCAGTGCTCAGAAAATTATTGCATTTCACAACAGTGCAGGACACCAAGCGGATTACTCTTATTTTCTCCTCTGTTTTATAAAATAGAGACAGAGAAAGCAAAGGTAAAATGTGCTCACAGCAAAAATGAAAATCAGAATTGAGAATTTCTGACTTTGATACTGTATTCAGTTTACTAATCTGCAGCACTATCCCCTGGAGAAACTGAACAAAAATCTATAATCTATTTTATATTCCACAAACTTTCATGCATAAACTGTTATAACTTTTTACAAAGTTAAAAAAATTACAAATTTATATTGATATTTGTCTTCCTTGATAAATGTACCAGTCTTATCGTGTTTCAGGTTTATAACTTGAGTTGCTCTTAAGCAATGTGAGTGCAAAGAGATGCTGGAGGGAATTTTATCTGAGGGGGAATATTAATTTCTTTTTCTTTCTCATATAAGTACAAGGAAAAAAAAAAAACTACCAAATTGATTTTGTCCAAACTTTCCAAAATATTCACCTTTAGGCTGAGAAGAGAAAAAAAAATTCATCTCAAAAGGTCGTCTTTCCATGAAGTTATAAGTTAGTGAGATAAAGATTCAAGTCCTAAATCATTTTCAAACTTAAATTTTGTGTTCACTGTCACAAAGGTTAATATCTTAGGATAATAGTATTTTATTGATTTCAGAAATGATAAAACAGAAGAGAAAAGAAAATTAGCTAATCTGGCAAAAAAGAAAAACCAGAAAATTTGAGCTAACATGAAGTTTGTACAAAATAATATCATATAATCAATTTTGAGAAATATTATGGAACCTAAAGAAAGTCTGAATTTGGGGGATAAAATACAACTTTATTCTAGTTAGACTATATGATAATTATTCTAAGATCACCATTAACTTTTTATTTAATAACTCAAAAATCTCTTATATATTAGAGAAAATTTTTTCTTTCTCATCTAAGTACAAGGAAAAAAACTACCAAATTGATTTTGTCCAAACTTTCCAAAATATTAACCTTTAGCCTGAGAAGGAAATAAAAAAGTGCTTTGCAATGATTACAAAGCCCTGGAAAAGATATAAAAAAGTCTTTAAACCATAGGTCATTTATGATGCTAGAAACTTTGCTGAACAGAGAGTATTAGGAAATATAGACAAAAGCAAAACAATCATAGTTTAAAAAATTAAGTAACTATAGAGTGCTGTAATCACAGACCCATGAATAATAGAATTGTAAATGATCTCAACAACACTCAAGTTCAGTAGTTCTTAAAACACTGTCCTTGGGATTTTGGCGAGGCCATTATTACACTTCCTATTTTATCCATTAGGAAACAAAGACATTATTAAGCTAAAAGAAATTGACAACAAATACAAAATTATTTATTGTGTAGAACATCCTGCACATCGCAAATGCTTCGTAGCACCAGTTCTCTTACTAAATGCCATTAGTGTCCCACCAGTCATAAAGACAACCACCAGAAGAAACAAAAGGTGCCCTCCTCTTGTCCCAGTCCTCCTATGGAACGGAACTCTCCCACGGTAAGAACTATTTATTGAAGCTAGTTCAAACTCCCTCTTCTACAGATGAGAAAAATGAAGCTCAGAAAATTGGACTTTTGTTACCTATTTAACCTTAATGCCCTCCAAATTTGATAACACTTATATTTAGATATTACATAGATTTACTATACTTCAGATTTGGTACAAAATCTGAATTTTTAGGGTTAGACATAATGAGCCTTTACTCAATTTTTCCTCCCAAATTTGCCAGAGTTTGAAAAACAAATAGTAAACTATAAGTAGTGGTAAATTAAGTGAACCAAAAAAGAGAATGATTTAAATTTAAATATTAGTATTATTTATTATCATTATAACATTAAAATTTCATGTCTCCAACAGAATTTAAAATAATTTAAATGCATACTTAAGTGTACTTTTTAAATGTACAAAACATCTTATGATTATTAGATATCTTAAAATATAGATAATGATATAAATACTTAACTAAAATAATTTGGCATGTATTGAGTCATCAGTGGGTTTTAAATCTCTTATGAAAATAATGGACCTCGCTTTGATTCGAAGCAGCTTAGAAAACTCTAGTTTTGGTCTACACACAGATTTCAGAACATGTTAATTATCTCTCTTTGCTGTGTCTCATTTCGCAGACCTCAGACTCCAGAATTTTAAGCGGAGCACTTAGTACTGGCCAACAGAAAAAGCTCGTTGAATTTCTTGAACGGAGACTGGTATTGGAGTCAAAGATTATGATTTAAATTGTTTATTTGTAATCTTAACATAGTGTTTTCATCCTCTGCTTGTGTTTTTTTCTATTTAGTCATTTATGGATCAAACTATAAAATCTTTGTTTTTCTTTACACTCAATCCCCCAATATTATTTCTCTTTTATGCTCCCTCCATATACACCTATAAAAGATACCCTATATTCCATGGAACTAATAGATAAGGCCCTTTTTATTAAGAATTCTCTCCCTGTGTTTTCTGCCTGCCTCATAGATTTATGAATATTACATGTTTCTCTATCTCCTTAGATAGAAGCAATAGTCAAAACATACACCTTATTTCATGTTCATCACTATCACTCAAATCCTTCCTTAAAAAACCATCTATCATTTAGTACCCTAAATTCAGATATTTTTCTATTGCATTTTGCTAAATATCTCTGACTTTCTCCTCATATGAACAGTTAAATCCGCTTCTCTTCATATCAAATCCATTTATATTTACCCTTTTCTTATCATACAATCTTATCATAATTTTATTATGGCATACTCTTCTCTGTCTCTCTCTTTCTCCTTCTCTCAACTATTTCATAGAAGCACTCTTCTCTGGAAATCATAGTGTGGTAATTAACCAATCAAGGGTAGGATCAAACTCTCAGCTTAAAATTGCTTCAGCTATTCAAACTGAATGTGCCCCCCAACACACACACACACACAGAGGCATGAAAGTTTTACTTCTCATATGATGGAATTTTGAGGAGAACAGGGCAAGTACTTAGTCTAAAATGGATGGAGAAAGTGGTCAGAATATCAATTGAGAATTTGAGGTTTTGGTAGTCGACTAGGGAGAGGTCCTCCCAAGATGCCTGTGGTTTGTACAGTTCAAACTTTCCTGCTGACATCGAGGGAGAGAGCATGAGAGACCTCATTATTGCTTGTCCAGATACATATCTGGTTCACCTCAGACAGGAAGTGCATGGGGGGGTGAGAAGCAGAAACTCAGCAACTAACAGCAGTCAGACCTCAGAAATGAAGTCCAACTTTTTTATTGTAATTCACCCCTGATATTTAAACACTAACAGAAATGTGCCATGACTCATGATTAAATTTAAACTTTATGGCCATATATCACTTGAGCAATGGACCAGGAAAGTCAAAAACATTAAAGCCCAGTAAAGCCTGAGGACCCATGACAGCCAAATGCACTTTTGGTATTTAAAACAAAACAAAACAAAAAATCCCCAAACAAACACAAAAACCCATTAGTTAAAACTAAGAAATAAAAAAAAAAAAACCCTGAACTTTAGTTAAAAGTGACACACCAGTATTGACTCATTGATTATAGCAAAGGTACTAAATCAATGAAAGATATTAATAGGTAAAATATATGAAATATGTGGAAATATTCTGCACTGTTTTCTCAATTATTTTTGTATATCTGAACTGTCCTAAAGTCGATCCATTTTTTAAAAGATGTTGGTGAAAAATTATGAAATTCAAATAAGGTCTAAAGTTTAGTCAATAAAATTGTACTATGTAAATGTTATCTTGGTAATTGTCCTATGGGTATGAGAAATGTTCGCCTTAGGGCAAACAGGGTAAGAGACATAAAGGAATTCTTTATACCATTTTCACAACTTTTTGTAAGTCTACAATTACTTCAAAATAATTGAAACATATTCAAACACTAAAACAAAGAAATCCGGTTCTATCACCTGGAATCTGAGAGCTTATGTCTCAGAGCTACCCAGATGAATAATATCTCATTTTCAATATTTCCAGGATGGTAAAATATTTTTATGAATAAAACTCCAATCTACAGATCAGATCTACAGTGACAGAGAAAGTGATAGAAATAATTAACATCAGCATGCTATTTCTTATTTGGTAAAGTTAGTGAATTTGGAGAACAAAGAAAGGACTTTGGCAGTTGAGATGAAATGGTCTGTTACAAAAGAAAAAAAATCAGACCAGGCTCTGATTTATTTTTTTTATTTCAACTTATTTATTTCAACTTATTACTTTGAAGGGTTTTTTTTTAAATTTTTTTTTATTACTTCTTCCTCCTGTAGTGTTTTCTTGGCCCCCATGTAGTTGGGATCACAAGGTCCGGCTGTCTCATTGTCCTGTTGTTGTTGTAGAGACGGGGTCTCACACTGGCTCAACTGGCTCAGGGGGGTCTTTAGCTGGTCTCGAACCTCTGAGCACAGGTGATCTGCCCTCCTCTGCCTCCCATAGCTCTGGGACAACAAGCGTGAGTCACCATGCCCGGCCTGAGCTCTGATTTCTTCATGGAAGCTCTTAGTGCCACAAAATACGGAAATCATGTCTGTAGTTTTCTGGTGAGAAAAACAAATTTTGACCCAATAATTTTTCATGGTTGTGGGAGATATATACATTTTAAATAGGCAAGAAAAAAACACAGAAAACACAACCTACAGCCAACTTTAAAAATACAAAACAACAACAACAAAACAAGTTGCTGAGAGAACCCCAATGTTCTAAAGGTAAACCAAAATAAACATATTCTAATTGAAGAAATTATGATTAAAAAAACTCAGGTGGTGAAAATTTAATAGAACTAAGATTAAGCAATGTGGAATGTTTTATCGACAGAAAGATTATAAATATCACAAATCTTGAAAATGTGAAATATTGGTTTGTGTCATGAAATATAGCAAGTGGAATGTTGGGATAAAGAAGAAAGGAGATACTTTGCTCATCCCTTATAGCATAGAACCAATGAAAACTATACATTTTAAAATTATAAATTCAAAACTCAAAACTATTCCAGCTTTTGATGTTTTCATAATTTCAAGGACCTTGAGGAAATAGTTCTCAAATGAATTAAAATTTATTTTTTCATCTTTATTTTTTGTTCAATTGATGCCAATTTAAATTTAAATTTTTATTAAAAATCTCATTAACTTAATTAATTCTTATATATAAGCAAATCTTATCAATCCAGAATAATTAGAAAACTATCCAGAATTATGATTATAATATTTTAATCTTGGTTATTTCTACATTATAGGGTCTAATTTGGATTTAATGTTCTTTATTTGTTGCAGATTAAATTTTTATAATGTCTGACTCACTGTATAAGAAAAACCCAGAAAGTTGAAAAAAAGAAAAATGAAAAAAAGAGAGGAATCACCCTCTTTCTCAAAGTTGTTCAATGGGAGCTATGTACCAAAATGCATTTCTTTTTCTTTCTTTCTTTTTTTTTTTTTTTTTGAGACAGAGCCTCAAGCTATCCCCCTGAGTAGAGTGCCATGGCATCACAGTTCACAGCAACCTCCAACTCTTGGGCTCAAACGAGTCTCCTGCCTCAGCCTCCCAAGTAGCTGAGACTACAGGTGCCCGCCACAACACCCGGCCATTTTTTGGTTGCAGCCATCATTGTTGTTTTGTGGGCCTGGGCTGGATTCGAAACTGCCACTTTAGGTGTATGTGGCTGGCACCTTAGCCACTTGAGCCACAGGTGCCCAGCCCTAAAATGAATTTCAAGATAACTGGATATGCACATCAAAACAAAACTGTCGTAGAGGAAAAGAGGTTGGTTGATCCATCCCTCCCTGCTTTTTAATTAATTGATTAATTAATTAATTTTTAGAGAGCCTCACTCTGTCACTCTGAGTAGCTTACTGCAACCTCAAACTCCTGGGATCAAGTGATCCTCTTGCCTCCACTTCCCGAGTAGCTGCGGCTACAGCTGCCAGTCACCATACCTTGCTAGTTTTCTATTTTTAGTGGCGATAGGGCCTTGCTTTTGCTCAGGTTTTTGAACTCCTGAGCTCAAGGGATCCTCTTGTCTCAGTCTTACAGCCAGCTACCACATTCATCCCTGCTTTTTAGATACCAGAACAATCTTGTGGATACTTATCCAGGCAGATGGGGTGAAAATTTATAAACCTGGGCAAAGGAAGAAAATCCTCCTTAAAGTTGTATGCAGAATGTGTGTGTGTGTTTATTGCATTTCCAAAGGGAGTTCAGAGCCAGAAAACATTAACATCTATTAAATTGTACCATAAAAATGCTAGTCTATACTTGATGGTTTGAGGTCATTCTACTTCTCTTTTAGTCTGAAAGGCTGTGATTTATGGGACAATATTAAAAGTCTGTATATATGAAGCAATTCCGTCCTACCAGAAATAAAAAGATCCAAGACTCAGACATAAGCTAGCTACTTTCTGATCTGCAAGACAAATTCAGATAGAGTGAATTTTGTTGTGTCTAGGTACACTACAGGGGCTGCAGAGATGGCAGCATCTTCACAATTCACAGTTGTACTTAAAGATAGTTTGAGTAAGATGCCACTTATTTAAAGACTCTGGGAACAGAAACAGAATGATATCCTCCAGAACTTACTTCTTAAGCAATGCACAGATGTCTTATTTTCCCAGGGACAGTTCAATTGTCAAATTATATGCTACGTGCATCAAGCATTAAAATTTATTTGCCAGATTTTAGAAAGATCTACACTTATAAATTCACACCATACATGCAGTTCTCATATTTTGATTTAATTGCAAACAAAGCAATAAAGAAGTCTCTTCCTTTTGAATTACTACAAAGCAAAATGAACAAAACCGAATATTTAGAGACAACATAATTTAGTCCAATGTGAATTTTTTTATTACTTTGTTTAAAAATAAACATGTTGGAATGAAAGGAAATATGGAATTAAAATTTCAGTTCTTTGTGATGTCTAGAGAATAACACAAAACCATCACCTGGAAGGCTGTTACAAGTGAAAGGTCTGAGCCTCATCCAGAAGATATTTGCATCTCTAGAGATAAAATTGTACACATACATATTTAAAGTACCTTTTGCGACAGTTACACATAACGAATGTTTCAAATGTTTTCTTTTTAACCCAAAGTTATTTTATTGTATTTCAATATGAATTTGAGGAAAGAAAAAGTTGTATTTTGGATGAGGAGAACACAGAGAGAACTGCTAATGTAATTTATAACCCACTTTTGCATGCTGTGTATTATTTACTCCTTTCAACAGCCCACATGGTACATAATGCACAATTATCTAAATTTTACAAGTAAGATCATTAATAGACAGAAAATTTTAGCAAAAATGCTAAATAACTACTTCACAAAATTTGTTTCTCTTTTGCTATAGTGATAAAATTGTGCCTGGCTGTACTGTTGTCCAGCGAGGCCACAGTGTTCTTTCTTCCCTTTTGCTGTGACCATGATCATAATTCCTCACCTGCAAATATTTTGGGAAAATATGTGTTGCTCACAGGTCAAGAAAGTACGTATCAGCCATGCATGTGGTATGATCTTTCTTTGTCCTTCCGCCCACTAGTACCACTTATGATAGACAGTAATTTTAACCTACAAGATGATGCTAATTTTGCATTATTTGCAAGAAGGAAAATAAACATTCATCATTCTTAAATTACTATATTTTATATCTTTTTAATGAAGCAGTTTAGTGTTCCTTAGTGAATGGAAGAGTTGCATTTTTCTTTTTTTTTTTTACATTAATAAAGCTATGCAGTTTTATTGATTTGGAAAAAATATGAACAATGACAGCATAATGGATAGAGAGATTATTTTATCTGACCATTATTAATAATTTGTTCACTTTTATGGGTCATTTTTTAACAGCAGAGCCTACTCTTTAAAATTAAACTAAAAGCAAATTTGACAAAGCATAATTAAGAGTCAGCTTGGGCTCGGCTCCTGTGGCTCAATCGGCTAAGGCGCCAGCCACGTACACCTAAGGTGGCAGGTTCGAATCCCTAGCCCGGGCCTGCCAAACAACAATGATGGCTGCAACCAAAAACGTCTGGGCATTGTGGCGGGCGCCTGTGGTCCCAGCTGCTTGGGAGGCGGAGACAGGAGACTGGCTTGAGCCCAGGAGTTGGAGGTTGCTATGAGCTGTGATGCCATGGCACTCTACCCAGGGGGATAGCTTGAGGTTCTGTCAAAAAAAAAAAAAAAAAAAAAAAAAAAAAGAGTCAGCTTGAAGTAATATAAGAGCAAAAATCTTATCTGAGCTTTTATTTTATTTTTTTAAAATGATACATATTTCTTGAATGGCACATAATGATGTAGACTTTAAAGTTATTTCTGTTATACCACATTGCCTTCCAGAGGAATCAACCTAAGTAAGAACTACATTATCTGTCAAGGTAATTATAACAAAGAAAATTTCTAAGATAGTTTAAGAAAAAAGTACTGCCTACTGATCATATTTGAAGTATTAATATAAGCTTGATATAAATAGTAATTCTATAGTAAGTTTTATGAATGTGGATTGATCTAAAGAAATTGTCTATTTTTCTACAAAATTTTAAATATAAGAATTATTTCAGGCATATTTATTTAGATTTACTGCCTTGGTTGATAATGCTCCACAGATACACTCAAGATTTTAGAAGCTGAAATATACAAAGACAGATTTTTAAAATATTCTTACAAAGTATTAATAAAGAAATTTTACCTTACTTTACCCCAAATGCTAATGGCAGAATATATAGCATGCCCATTTATTAACCTATGACAATTTGATTTAGGGGTTCAGCGGTGAGCCATGAAGGACAAAAGACTTTAAATTTATTAAAGTAATGTTTATATTTTTATCATGAAATTAATTATTCCTCCTTCATCTTCCTTCTATGTCCTATCCTATGTGTTTCTAACATAGCATTAGTGTAAGCCTGATTTTTATTGTAATCCAATAATTTGGATGAAAAAATCTTGAAGTTGTGATTTTTTTCTATAAAGATTTTGCAAGTTAATTTTTGGAAAATTTTTAACCTAATAGTTCAAGACATTCTCATTGCTTAAACGTGTATTAGAAAGTGTGGAGTAAGGGGATAAAATAATTATCAAAAAACAAACATAAACACATAATATAGAAGTTTGATCATTTTTATCACTAAAAAAAGTGTTAATAATTAAAAAGTGATTAAGTAAAAACCATAAAGCAGGAAAAAGCAAATGGGGAAAAATAAAAATACATACATCTCTTCCAGAATAAGGTGATTCAATAGTTACTCCTTATAACTCTTAAAATTGAAGGACTACAGTTTCCCATAACAAAGTTAAATTGAGTAGTCTACAAATTAGTAGTCTATGAAAGATAGAAGCTAGCACAATTTTATGTTTAAAAGGATAAAAAATTAAAGTGTAAAATTCAGAAATTATGATAACAGAAAAAAGCTTGTTGAAATCTTTTTTATTTTGCTTATTTCTTTCCTTAATAATGTCAGTTTTTGCTAATGTATGTTGGGTCTCTGTTATTCAGTTCATATAAATTTATAATTTTTATGCCTCCCTATTGAGTTGGAATGCAATCATTATTAAATATCCTTTTGTCTTATGTAAGCTTTTATTCTAAAGTCTATTTTGTCTGATAATAGTAAAGCCACTTTAGCTCTCGTTTGATTTTGATTTTTATGGTATATTATTTTTTATTCTTTTACGTTCAAACTATTTGCGTATTTATATCTAAAGTGTGTCTTTTGTGATCTACATATAGTTGCACTATATTTTTCTTTTATTCATTTACCGATCTTTGCTTTTAAAGGAGTGCTTTAAAGGATACAACAGAATTTACATCTGCTTTTTTTCTATGTGTTTCCTATATATCTTATGACTGTTTTTATTCATCTATTCCATTACAGCCTCATATGTGTTAAGTCACAATTTCTAGAATATAATTTCAATTTCCTTGTACGCTATAATAGCTTTTTAAAGTTTTTTTTAATGGTTTCTGTGGGGATTAAAATTAGCATTTAGTTCATACTAATGCTGAGCTAATTTCAATAATATAAAAATGAAAATTTTACTTAAAGTTTTGTCTGCTTCTTCAATACTGATATTGTCATGTAAAATATATCTTCATACATTGTAATTCCATCAACATAATTTTATAATTATTGTTCTTTGCAGCTATATTTAATGTCAGATATAAGAAAGATGTAAAAAAAATTACATATTTATTTTCCCCTTGAGATAAGGTCTCACTTTGCCACCTAGGTTAGGGTAGAGTGGTAGCATCATAACTCATTGCAGCCTTAGACTCCTGGGCTCAATTAATTCTCCTCCCTCAGTAGTTGGGAATAGATGCATACACCACCATGACCATATTATTATTATATCATATTATATTATATTATATTATATTATATTAACTTAGGCAATGCATTTGTCAGTCCTTTATATTTCTTAACATGGGTTAAAGTTTCTGTTAGGTATCCTTTTCTTTTAGCCTGAAGTATTTCAGTGTTAAATGTAGAGAAAAATCTGCTAGCAACAAAATCAGCTAACTTTTATTTAAATTGGATTGTCATAATTATGCTTTCATTTTTGGAAAATAGTTCTGATGGCCATATAGTTTAAATATTGTGGTAAAGAATCATTTTTCTTTTCTTTTTTTTTTGAGACAGAGCCTCAAGCTGTCCCCTTGGGTAGAGTGCTATGGCATCACAGCTCACAGCAACCTCCAACTCCTGGGCTCAAGCGAGTCTCCTGCCGCAGCCTCCCAAGTAGTTGGGACCACAGGCGCCCGCCACAATGCCCAGCTATTTTTTGGTTGCAGCCATCATTGTTGTTTTGTGGGCCCAGGCTGGATTCGAAACCGCCACTTTAGGTGTATGTGGCTGGCACCTTAGCCAC
>CAUYQV010046539.1:0-13399 GCA_963574575.1 Galagoides demidoff
ACAGGCGCCCTTCACAACGCCTGGCCATTTTTTGGTTGCAGCCATCATTGTTGTTTGGCAGGCCCGGGCTGGGGATTCGAACCCTCCACCTTAGGTGTACGTGGCTGGCGCCTTAGCTGATTGAGCCACAGGCGCCGAGCCAGAAAAAACTCTTAAAACTAACAAATAGTTATAACAGCATTGCAGGATACAAGGTTAATATGCAAAAGTCAATTGCTTTTCTGTATACTGACACAGAACAAGTGGAAATTAGAAACACAGTGTTATTGTGCTTGTATTTATACAGACACAATAATACAAAGCAAAATAACATTTACATTAGCACCCTGCCAAAATGAAATATTTAGCATAAGTCTGACAGTATATGTATATTAGGAAAACTGCAAAACTCAGATGAAATAGATTCCATGTTTGTGAATAGAAAGACTCAGTGTTATCCAGATGTCAGTTCTTCTCAACTTGATCTTTAGATTCAGGTAATTCCAGCCAAAATACCCGCAAAGTATTTGATACATACCAACAAACTGATGCTAAAGTTATATAGAGTGGCAGAAGACCCAGAGTAGTCAACACAGTACTAAAGGAAAAGAACAAAGCTGAAGCACTAACACTATCTGACTTCAAAACATACTATAAAACTACAGTAATCAAAATAGTGTGGTACTGGCAAAAGAACAGACAGTTATATCAGTGGAACAGAATAGAGAGTCCAGAAATACACCTATATAAATGTAGCCAAATAATCTTTGATAAAAGAGCAAAAGCAATCCTGTGAAGGAAAGATAATGGAGAACCACATAAAAAAAAAAAATCTAGATACAGGCATTACATCCTTCTCAGTTTAACTCAAAATGAATCACATACCTAAATTTAAAATGCAAAACTATAAAACTTCTAAAAGCATAGAAGAAAATTTTAGATAACCTTGGTTTTGGCAATGCCTTTTTAGATGCAATACCAAAGGCATGATCCATAAAGGAAAAATTCATAAGCTGGATTTATTAAAATGAAGTTTCTGTTCTGCAGAAGACACCGTCAAGAGAATAAAAACACGGTCAGAGATCGAGAGAAAACATTTCAAAAGATTTATCTAATAAAGGACTATTATCCAGAATATACAAAGAACTCCTAAAGTCAACAATAAGAATACAAAGGACCTATTTAAAAATGAGCCAAAGACCTTTAAAGCCACCTCACCAAGGAAATACGCAGATGGCAAGTAATCATATGAAATGATGTTATATTTTATCAGGAAAATGCATATTAGTACAACAGATACCACTACACAGCTATCAGAATGGTCAAAATACAGAACACTGACAACACCAAATCCTGGTGAGAATATGGAAGGATGAGAATTCTCATTTATGACTGATACAGCTACTTTGGAAGACAGTCTGGCAGTTTCTCAAAACTAAACGTACTTTTACCCAGTAATCCAACAACTGTCCTCCTTGATATTTATCCAAAGACATTAAAAACCTATGTCTACAAAAGGAAAAAAAAAAAGGAACCCTACAGCAATTACCAGAACTTGGAAGCAAGCAAGATGTCCTTCAATAGGTGAATGAATAAATAAGCTGCATTACATCTAAACAATGGGAAGTTACTCAGTGCTAAAAGGAAATGAGCGATCAAGCCACGAAGAGACACAGAGGGAACTTAAGTGCACGTTACTGACTAAAAGAAGCCCAGCCAGAAGGACTGCGTCGTGGTACAATTCCAACTCTGTGACGTTCTGCAAAAGGCAGCTATGGAATCCAAAGATCAGTAGTTCTAAAAGTAGAATATAAACGTCTTAACACAGTAACTAAGAAAATGACATAAAGGCTATGTTAACCAGTTTGATGAAAATATTTCAAATTGTCTATGAAATCACCACACTGTACCCCATGATTACATTAATGCACACAGATATCATTTAATAAAATAAAAGGGAATCAAATAATGTGAGTGAAACAAAAGGGAAGTAAAGACCAATAACATTGCTACACTTTTGAGAGACGGAAAGAAGCAGCCCAAGTAAATAACTGAAAATCAGAGTATAAATATAAAATAAAACAATTCCTAACATCATAAAGTCCCGGAACTAATTTATGAAAATAAATTTGAACATTTAGATGAATTACTCAATATTCTAGAAAATATGCACTCAAAACGGACTTAGAAGTAAAGGGAGAATGTAATGAGTCCTAAACTTTAAATAATATGAATGGGATGAAGAAAACCGAATGTTTGGCTCGGCCCCTATGGCTCAATCGGCTAAGGCACCAGCCACGTACACCTAAGGTGGCGGGTTCGAATCCCCAGCCCGGGCCCGCCAAACAACAATGATGGCTGCAACCAAAAAGTGGCTGGGCGTTGTGGCGGGCGCCTGTGGTCCCAGCTACTTGGGAGGCGGAGGCAGGAGACTCGCTTGAGCCCAGGAGTTGGAGGTTGCTATGAGCTGTGATGCCATGGCATTCTACCCAGGGGGATAGCTTGAGGCTCCGTCTCAATAAATAAATAAATAAATAAATAAATAAATAAACCAATACTTGGAAGCATACCACTTCCTAGACTTAGCCAGAATCAAGTGGAAATGTTGAACAGACCTATATCAAGTTCTAAAATAGCATCAACTATACAAAATCTTCCTAAAAAGAAAAGCCTGGGTCCAAATGGCTTCACATCAGAATTCTACCAAACTTTTAAAGAGGAACCTATATTAAGTAATAATATAATGTATGTATACTAATATTATTGTATAATCATGTATACTTATATTATTTTACTTATATTATTAAATACACCTATACTTACGTTACTTATATAAGTATTACTTATATTATTAAGTATATCTATACTTATTATTACTTATATTATTACTTAACATAGGTAATATATTATAATTACTTAATACCTAATATATAAGCAATATATGTTAAGTACATACTTAATATATAATAGTATAATAATATATTATAATATATTTTAATAATATATTATAATATATTGTGTATTATTACTTATATTATTAAGTATAATATTATATAGCATATATAATAATATATAGTATATAGTACTATTAATATAATACTATATAGTATATATAGTATATATAGTATACTATATATTGTATGCTATATTATATACTATATATACTACAGTATATAATATAAATAGTATATAGTATATAATATTAATATAATAATACTATACTATGATAATATATAATACTGTATATGATAATACTATATGTTATAATAGTAATATAAGAATATATAAGAATATAATATAATGATAGTAATATAAATAATATAATACTAGTAATGTAATAATACTATAATACTGTACATAATAATATTATACTATAATAATATATAATATATACTATAGTAGATAGTATATAATAACAATATAATAATACTAATATTATATAGTATAATACTATAGTATATAATAATATTAATATAATATTATATAGTATATAATATGTTAATAATTATATTATTATATAATATATTAAGTATTATTAAGTATACTTATTATTTATATATAAGTATTATAAATAAATATTATACACTTAAGAAAATGGGTATAGAAGGGACATTTCTTAAACTAATGGAGACCATCTACAGCAAACCCGCAGCCAATATTGTATTGAATGGAGTTAAATTGAAATCATTCCACTCAGATCAGGAACCAGGCAAGGGTGTCCATTGTCTCCACTATTTTTTAACCTTGTAATGGAAGTCTTAGCCATTGCAATTAGGAAAGAAAATGCAATCAAGGGTATCCACATAGGGTCAGAGGAGATCAAACTTTCACTCTTTGCAGATGATATGATTGTATATCTGGAAAACACCAGGGATTCTACTACAAAACTCTTAGAAGTGATCAAGGAATACAGTAGCATCTCAGGTTACAAAATCAACACTCATAAATCTGTAGCCTTTATATATACCAACAGCAGCCAAGCTGAAAAAACAGTTAAGGACTCTATTCTGCTCACAGTAGTACTGAAGAAGATAAAATATTTGGGCGTTTACCTAATAAAGGATGTGAAAAATCTCTATAAAGAGAACTATGAAACTCTAAGAAAAGAAACAGCTGAAGATGTTAACAAATGGAAAAACATACCATGCTCATGGCTGGGAAGAATCAACATTGTTAAAATGTCCATATTACCCAAAGCAATATATAATTTTAATGCAATCCCTATTAAAGCTCCACTGTCATACTTTAAAGATCTCAAAAAAATAATACTCCATTTTATATGGAATCATAAAAAATCTTTGACTGGCCAAGCCATTACTCAGAAGTAAAAAAAAAAAAAAAAAAGCAGAAAGAATCATACAACCAGACCTCAGATCATACTATAAATCGATAAAGATCAAAACTGAAAGGTACTGGCACAGAAACAGAGAGGTAGATATATGGAACAGAATAGAGAGAATAGAGAACCAAAAGATGAACTCAGCTACTTACCATTATTTGATCTTTGATAAGCCAATTAAAAACATTCAGTGGGGGGGGGGCAGCACCTGTGGCTCAAAGAAGTAGCTGGCCCCGTATGCCAGAGGTGGTGGGTTCAAATCCAGCCCTGGGCAAAAACTGAAAAAAAAAAAACAAAAAAAAATCATTCAGTGGGGAAAAGATTCCTAATTTAACAAATGATGCTGGGTGAATTGGCTGGGAACTTATAAAAGACTGAAACTGGACCCATACCTATCACCATTAACTAAGATAGACTCTCACTGGATTAAAGATTTAAACTTAAGACATGAAATTATAAAAATACTAGAAGAAAGTGGAGGGAAAACACTCCCTCCACTGAAGAAATTGGCCTGGGTGAATATTTTATGAGGAAGACCACCTGGGCAATTTAAGCAACACCAAAAATACATTACTGGGATCTGATCAAAATAAAAATTTTCTGCACAGCCAAGAACACAGTAAGTAAAGCAAACAGACAGCCCTCAGAATGGGAGAAGATATTTGCAGGTTATGTCTCCGATGAAGGTTTAATAACTAAAATCCACAGAGAACTCAAATTTTTAGTAAGAAAAGAACAAGTGATCCCATCTCAGGGTGGGTAAGGGACTTGAAGAGAAACTTCTCTGAAGAAGACAGGCGTATGGTCTACAGGCATATGAAAAAATGCTCATTATCATTAATCATCAGAGAAATGCAAATCAAAACCACTTTGAGATATCATCTAACCCCAGTTAAGGTTAGCCCACATCACAAAATCCCAAAACCAGAGATGTTGGTGTGCATGTGGAGAAAAGGGAACACTTCTGCACTGCTGGTTGGAAATTAAACTAATAAATTCCTTTTGGAAAGATGTTTGGAGATCACTTAGGGATCTAAAAATAGACCTGCCACTCAATCTTTTAATTCCTCTACTAGGCATATATCCAGAAGACCAAAAATAACTTTCTAACAAAGATATTTGTACCAGAATGTTTATTGCAGCCCAATTCACAATTGCTAAGTCATGGAAGAAGTCCAAGTGCCCACTGACCCATGAATGGATCAATACATTGTGGTATATGTAAACCTTAGAATATTATGCAGCCTTAAAAAAGATGGAGACCTTACCTCCTTCATGTTTACATGGATGGAGCTGGAACATATTCTTCTGAGCGAAGTATCTCAAGAACAGAAGAAAAGGTATTCAATGTACTCAGCCCTACTATGAAACCAATTTATAGCTTTCATATAAAAGCTATGACCCAATATAGCTGAAGAAGAAAGGGAAAGAGGAGAGGGAGGGGAGGGAAGAAGGGAGGATGGGTAGAGGGAGAGTAATTGGTGAGACCACACCTATGGTGCATTTTACAAGGGTACATGTTAAATTTACGAAGTGTAGAGTATAAATGTCTAAACATAACAACTAAGAAAATGTGGTGAAGGCTATTAACCAGTTTGATGAAAATATTTCAAATGGTATATAAAACCAGCACATTGTACTCCATGATTGCATTAATGTACACAGCTATGATTTAATTTAAAAAAAAAGTGTGTGTGTGTGTGTGTGTGTGTATTTGAATAGACATCTGGGAAGGTAATGTAATAAATTTTACATTAAACCCCCAATATTTAGAGTTTAAGTCTACTCAATATTATAAAGGTTATATGACTAGGAATCGCATGGTAACCTATGTAAGTATCTGTAGGAAAAAGAATCCAATATCTGAGGGATAGCCACAATTAAGTGGTCTTTGAGGTAGACTGACACTGTCTTGTGCTAATATCCTTATAGTGAGTGTTCTTTTTATTTGTATATTTTATGTTAGGTTTTGTGGTGTTCTACAGCAGAACTTCTGTTTTATTTATTTTTTATATGAGTAATTTGTGTTCTAATTATATATTTTATATATATATATTAAAAAAATATGTGCTCTCCATACAAACTTGTAAAAACTGCAAGGGAAAATAGAGACAAAGTGAAATGTTCATTAATTAAACCATTAGATCAGAGAACAGAAGTTCTATTGCAAGTATTAAAGAGAAGACTAGTTATTGTTATGCATTTTTATATTAAATGCACATTATAATAATTTGAATTAAGTTTTCCAAAAAGTTTAAAAGCAGAAAAATAACTTTAAGATCAGATTCAGGACATATTAGCATAACCTCGTTGAAATGGGACTATAGTCAAATGGCTACTTGACATATTCAATTATGTGTAGATACTATATTCTATAAATATTGAAACATTTTGTTTAGCATTTTAATTTAAATATCATGGGAAAGAAACATTTTTAATTGGGGAAATAAATATGCTTTTAGCAATAATAAAAAACATCGCTATAGACTAAGATGTTTTTACATCACACATGGCGGCATAAATAATTTGAGAACATTTTTATCATAAAAACATAAGCAGTTAAATATTAGAAGAGAAATAGAAAACAGAACCAATGCTCACAGGAAGAAATCAGTCCTAATTTACAAGGCATAATCTGAATATCCTGTGTTCTGTCTAAATATAAGCAACACAGCAAGCTAGACAGATTCTTATAATTAAGAGGCAACCTACCATTGCTTCAAAAAACATAAAGAATTTACTAGAACT
The DNA here is from genome assembly GCA_963574575.1 of Galagoides demidoff. Lineage (NCBI taxonomy): Eukaryota > Metazoa > Chordata > Mammalia > Primates > Galagidae > Galagoides > Galagoides demidoff. Next base: position 7,067 of record CAUYQV010046539.1, read on the forward strand.
AAATATTAAAACACACTTTTCATGCAGAATAGTATAAAATTGATTTTTGAGAGTAAAAATTCTCAATTACAAACTCACAACCAATGCAACATCAGATTTACATAAATTAATTGAATGATTTATATAAGACTGAAGAATATGTTTGAAATAGCTCAGTGAGAGCTCTCCTATGAGAAATAAGCTGAGGAGAAGAAACCAGTGTGCTATGAAGTGTAAATATAAAGAGTAGAAAAGAGAAGAAGCCTGAAAAAATTTTCTCTAAGAGCTCAGTTCATTTCAGTTTTCACTTGAAGTTTCCCAATTTATGTTCAACAAATGTGTTGATCACCTTGTGCTCAACCATACAAAAATTCTTGGCGTTCTCCAATATACTGTCATTATGTCTTTTTACATGTTTTTATTTTTTAATGGAAGAAATGCCGACTCTCCACTATTGTCATCCTATGGAATTTTGACCACAGTCTCTTTAAAAACATCTCTGAGCCACAGATCCAAAACAGTTTGCTTTGTGTCTATTTGCTTGTGTATCTTAATGATAATCATTAAAGTAATGGTTTTCATGTCAGTTTCCCTAAAATAATCTTAAAACCCAGGGGCATGAAATATATTTTGTTCACTTTAAAGGAGTGTTTTATATAAGAATATATTTGAAACTGCCTGCTGAATAAATGAATCAATTGCCATCCATTAATAATTGAATAAATCACAGAATGCATTATTGAAGAAGACTGGACATAAAGTTTCCCTCCAAAGTAAATGTTAGGGAAAATAAAATGGTTCAAAAACATGGGTAAAGACAAAGACATTTGATAATAAAACTGAGAATACCAACTGATTTTTTATAATATTTCATTCAACATGTGTTTACTAGATTCCTACCAACAATCAAACACTTTACTTGAAAGAATCCCCAGGCCACACCAGAACACAGCCTATCTATTAGATATAAGAAAAATATTGATAATCTAGTCTAATCATTAATCTAATAAAGGAATATTTTTTGAAAGATTTCTTAACCAACAAAAATAGTAAGAATACCAGCACTACACTCTAAACGTTTAAGCATTATCTCCAAAGACTCTCCATATGCACTCCTCCAAGACAAAAATGCAATGGAGAAATCCGAAGGCTTTTATACACAGTCTTTCAGAAGCAAGGGGAATCTATTATCTCAAGTTCTTGGCAGTAAGCCCTAGAAGGAAGGCAAAGAAAACATAGAAAAGGGAAAGGGAAGGGAAGGGAAGGGGGAAAAAAGGAAGGGGAGGGGAGGGGAAGGAAGGGAAGGGAAGGGAGAAAAAAAAAGATATTAGGTAGAGAGAAGATTATTGCTTCTTCCTATTGCTTGTAAATGCTAGTTAATTGTCATTCCCTTTGTTTGCTAACCTTTACTTTTATTTATTTATTATTATTATTTTTTTTTTGAGACAGAGCCTCAAGCTGTCCCCATGGGTAGAGTACCGTGGCATCACAGCTCACAGCAACCTCCAACTCCTGGGCTCAAGTGAGTCTTCTGCCTCAGCCTCCCAGGTAGCTGGGACCACAGGTATCCACCACAACACCCGGCTATTTTTTGGTTGCAGCCATCATTGTTGTTTGGTGGCTCGGGCTGGATTCAAACCCACCACCTTAGGTGTATGTGGCTGGTGCCTTAGCCACTTGAGCCACAGGCGCCGAGCCTAACCTTTACTTTTAGAAGCAATTCTTCTTGGAGTCAGTCTCTGAGTCTACCATTTTAGGGGTAGCTTTTATCCTCCTTCATCTTCCATTTTTGAAAGGTAAGATGAAGCTATAGTACATATAGGGATTAATAGGTTTTACCTCTCAGCTCCTGCGTGGGTGTCATCATGATTTGGAGCTGTTAATTACATCCTTTGTAGGGGTCAAAGCATAACTTACAGATGAGCATTGCCCATACCCAGTGGGAGCTCCCACATGTTTTAATGTATGGGGGCTTGAGGGACAAGACTCACTGTTTTTCTATCTGCTCTCCTACTTTTATTTCATATTTTTCAAGGAAGCAAAGAAGAATACCCTATTTCTAAGACCATCATTCTTGTAAATTTTTCCTAGAATAATTTTCACTTAATAGGTGCTTTATTATTTCTCAGACATAACTGAGTATGCCAGAGATCCTTAGTGAATCAACCTGTAACACAAAATTTTCCCTAGCACTAACAAAATAGGCTATTTTTTTTTTAGTTTTTTCTTTTTCTTTTTATTTATTATGGGTATACAATAGTCATATATTACTATTTTTATACGGTACATATGACTTTTTGACACAAACATACAATGTATATATTAATCAAATCCAGGTAATTGTGGCATTCATCACCTCAGACATTTATTATTTCTATTTCTTTGTGTTAGGGACATTCCAATTCCACTCTTCTAATTCCTTTAAAAGATACCCAAATTTGATTATAGAAACTTTATTGTGCTATCAAATATTGTTCATTCTATCTATGTAACTGGTTTTTTTGCACCCATTAACTATTGCCAATTTATCCCACCCTCCTCTCTACCCTTCCCAGCCTTTGATAACCATCATTCCACTCTTTGTCTCCATGAGATCATTACCAAAACAATTTTTTTAAAGTTATGGTTATCACCACTTAGGAGATGGCAATATTACTTACTATAGATTTTTTGTCACCCATTTCATAAGCCATCGAACTTATATAATTTAAAGGTGTCTTCATTTATGAGTGTGTTGTAATCGCCAGATGCTTATGAATAAGGGTCCTGGGTAGATTTATCATCCTGAATCTCATTGTGAAAATGCCTCAAACAGAATCCCCAGTCTTTTGTCACTTCCGCATATGATCTGAAAGCACTAGATAGACTAAACTTTCCTCTTCTCCAATATGCCTCCTCTAACTTCCACACCCTATCAAATGTCAAAGGAAGTTGGGAAAGCAAGTGTTTGGTCTGTTACCTTGCAGTCAAGCTGTTAGCCGTGCTGTGCTCCTTTTCCCTCAGCTGTGCACCATCCTGAGGCATTCTGAGAAACAGAAGTAACCAACAGGGAGGAGAGTCATGCACCATTATTAGAATTTTCACATATGTTTCAGTCCCACGGGGACAATGCAAGGCAGCTCCAAAAGTAGCAGCAGGTTGGAGAACCTTCATTCACTTCCCCAAAATGTATTGACTAAAATTTTACAGGATCCTGTTTGATATTTGTAGAAGGCTTTTCAGTAAATAACCAACGTCTGTAACTGAGGATCAAATCTGGAGCTGGAGGATCCATATGAAATGTTTTACTACAAATAGGAATCCTTGTTGCTGGAATGAATAAGCTGTATTTATTTATACCTTGGCCATGAACAGTTTGAAAGCTGCATATTCAGCGATGACATATGGTGCACTGAAGTCCTAAAAATCTTTTCTTTTCTTTTTTTTTTTTTTAACAGAGATGTTCCTTGGCTTGTTCTCACTGCTCATGTTACTAGAGGCTGCTGTGATAAGACTATTTTTATAGAACTTCCAAATGAAATTCTGATAAAATACTACATGGTTTTGGCGTCCCCATAACATAATCTGTCTACTACCTCCAGAAATGTGTTTCAAATAAAAACATACATGGCTTAATATGCATCCCTAGCTCTCAATATTAAATACATTTAAATTCGAGACTTCTTTGCTAGGGTTTGAAACTTCCATTCTGGCCCTAGTTCCCCTCTATAAATACATCATAAGAACAGTAATTTTGAGATAACTATTCCAGAGGGGTCTTAGATTATCAGGGAGGCAAACCTGGGCGGCTGTTATCGCTATGAATCTTTGCTCAGTGACAGCAATCCCTCTGGCAGTCTGAGCCTTACAGACGCTTTGTAGCTCAGGCCCCCAAAGGGAGCTCCAACTCTGAAAATACTTTTTTTAATGCTTTAGAAGAAAGTGCTGTCATGTAGAGTGAAGTAGTGCAAGCCATTTTCTATAAGGTCATTTTGAATGGGGAATGATCATGAATGCATGAAGCCTTTTTCTTTTCAGCTGAAAGAAATATTATTTTCATCCTACAATATTATACCATTTCCTTTTTCATCCATTTAACAAGCTTTATTATAATTACAAAAAGCAGCAGCAAGCCATCCTCAAGTTATAGAATACACAGCATATTACATAAGAACATTACCCGCCCTCAGTGTGTTGGGTAATCTCTCTCGCATGCTTTTTGCTATGCAGTTGCTCATTTTATTTTAAAAGGATTTTCATAGCATTGTAGCATGAGGAGCTGGAAAGGAGCATAGGACTTGCTACAGACAAGGAAATTGAATCATTAGAGACTTGGAGTGACTTAGCAAGGGTAGACAGCGAAGCAGCGGCAGAGATTACTTTTCTTTTGAGTGTCTATAAGTAATACAACATATAGAGCTCTGCACAAAATAACTTCTAGGTTTTAAACAACACTAAGACTGCTCTGATGCCTAACAAAAGTATCTAAACATCTCTAAGCCATTTTATTTTCTTAATGATATGCAATTTTCCTAAATTATATACCGAATCCTATATTGTTAGTACTTTTTTTTTTTTTTAAAGAGAAATAGGGTCTCACCTCTCTATCACTCAGACTAGAGTGTAGTAATGTGATCATAGCTTACTGAAACCTGGAGCTCCTGGGCTCAAGTGATTCTCCTGCCTCAACCTCCTAAGTTGCTAGGAGTACAGGTATGTATGTGCACAATGCCTGGCTAATTAAAAAAAAATTTTTTTTGGCCGGGGCTGGGTTTGAACCCACCACCTCTGGTATATAGGGCTGGTGCCCTACTCCTTTGAGCCACAGGCACCTCCCCCCAGTTTTTTTTTTTTTTTTGAGACAGAGTTTCAGTCATCACCCTGGGTAGAGTGATATGGTATCATAGCTCACAGCAACCTCAAACTCTTGGGCTTAAGTGATTCTCTTGCCTCAGCCTCCCAAGTAGCTGGGACTACAGAAGCCCACCACAACACCTGGCTAGTTTTTTGTTGTAGTTGCCATTATTGCTTGGAAAGCCTGGGCTGGATTCCAACCTGCCAGTTCCGGTATACGTGGCTGGCACCCTAGCCGCTGAGCCCTAATTTAAAAAATTTTGGGGGGGATCTCATGATGTTGCCCATGCTCGTCTTGAACTCTGCCTCAAGCGATCTCCCACATTGGCCTTCCAGAGTGCTGGTATTACAGGTCTGAGTCACTGCACTAAGCCTTGTTAGTACTTTTCAAACATCTCAGCAACCTATGCTCAATGATTTCTTGAATTTCAGAAAGCTAGGGCTTTTTTGGATTTTAGTATAATGAAACACTGAAATCAAAGAATGTTTGTCTTTTATCAAGGAAAGAACAGAAATGTTTAATGATGGCATGCTGTGTTAAGAATTATGCTATCTATGTTTCAATCTTAATTCTGTCACTTTCTAGTAGTTTTCAAAATGAGGCACACTTTAAGAAATAATAACCTGGGGTAATTTTTAAATTATTATTAGTAATCATTTAATTCTAGATCAGTAAAGACTATATGTGGAATCCTATCTCTTGTTGATGTTAAATATTTTTATTTTTTTATCTTTTTTTATTAGATCATAATTGTGTACATTAATTCTATCATAGGATACAGTGTGTTGCTTCCATATGCAGTTTGGAAAAACCTTTGGCCAACCTAACCAAGAAAAAAAGACTTAAATCTCTAATTTCTTCAATTAGAAATGGTAAAGATGAAATCACAACAGACCTCTCAGAAATTCAAGAAACCCTCCATGAATACTCCAAGAAACTTTATTCTCAGAAATATGAAAGCCTGAAGGAAATTGACCAATACTTGGAAGCATGCCACATTCCAAGACTTAACCAAGTGGAAATGTTGAACAGGCCCATATCAAGCTCTGAAATAGCAGCAACTATACAAAATCTCCCATATCAAGCTCTGAAATAGCAGCAACTATACAAAATCTCCCTAAAAAGAAAAGCCCGGGACCAGAGGGCTTCACGGCAGAATTCTACCAAACTTTTAAAGAAGACCTAATACCTATATTATTTAATCTTTTCCAAAATATAGAAAAAGACGGAATATTACCCAACACATTCTATGAAGCAAACATCACCTTGATCCCCAAACCAGGTAAAGATCCAACAAGAAAAGAAAATTATAGATCAATATCTCTAATGAATATTGATGCAAAAATATTCAACAAGACCCTAACAAACAGAATCCAGCAACACATCAAACAAATTATACACCATGACCAAGTGGGTTTTATCCCAGGATAAAACTTGAGAGGCTGGTTCAACATACGCAAATCTATAAACGTAATCCACCACATAAACAAATTAAAAAACAAAGACCATATGATCCTCTC